>ML777066.1:1612174-1663311 GCA_009831015.1 Picea engelmannii | reverse complement strand
TTGATGTTCAGTATCACTTTGTGAGAGACATGGTTGAGGAAAAGAAGGTGTTGCTGGAAAAGGTTGACAGTTTGAAGAATGTTGCAGATTCATTGACAAAGTCTGTGAGCACAGAAAAGTTCTCCTGGTGTAGAGTAACAATGGGCATTGTTCCCCTAGATTGTTGACTATATAATCCCCTGGACCCCTGGATGCAAAGAAAACAACAAGTGGGAGAATGTTGGGTATGTGTTATATTATTTGCATGTGTGTGTGTGGGTGTGTCAGATATGAAAACTACGTCTGACGATCCCCAAGCGAGGGCAGGTATGCCCCCCTGGTTATGCGCAGCGTTCGGCAACGGGCGGTAGCCCGGTGCCGACGGGGTTCTAGGCAGCGCCCCGAAAAAAAAAATTGGGCAGTTTTTGCTATTTTTAGCGTATTTGTAAATTAATCCCGGATTAAGGGATTAGGGTTTTGGTATCTATGGAATACCTAAAAGCATTGTACACATTGTATGATGAATGGTGAAATTCGACATAATGAATATAAGAAAGGTTTTCCCGATTGAGGGTTTCCGGTATAAATCTATGTGTACTATGTAAATGAGTCATTGATTAATTTATGTTTTTCTTAAGAATCTATATGCATTGCTTTACTTCACAAGTTTAAAACTTACATCCATGTCACGTCACGAGATAGATTATCCTTGACCTTCCATATACCGTAAACATTCCGACTCGGCCCTTCAGTTCCACTTGAAGGCTATAAATGGGCAAAATCCGAGCTATGGAAAAGAGGAGAAAGAATTCAACTTTGAGAGCAAAGTTACTCTGGAGTAATTATTCACTTCATATTGAGTCTGCATCCCTTTGTCCTTTAAGTTTGAACACATTGTTCATCCCCCAAGATCTTCCCTTACTGATTGAGAACTTCATTGTCTCTCTGATCCAGGTGGATATCGGTGGCCACCCACCTTTTCCAGCTGGCTCAAAACAGCTTTCTAGCAATTTTGATAATTTACTATATTTAGCAGTTTTTTGGGTCCTAAACTTCCAGAGCCATTTTGAGGCCCTAAACGACGTTTTTTGGGATATGTTGCAGTTGCAATATTTCATCATGAAATTTTGTGCAACTATTGTATTCCTCGGATAGATCTTTCCAACAGGATATCATATGCCTAAAACGGAGATCGTATGCAAAAGTTACAACCTCGGGAAGTTGATGTACTGACTTACCCAAACGGGGCCCACATGACTTTTGGCACTTCATCTCCTAGGGTTAGGTTTTTGGATGTTTAGGGTTTTTGAAACTCCTGTTTATTGCAAAAAGGCCTTGAGATCCTCATTGTAATCATCTTCTTGCACATGAGCGCAGTCGTCACATCTCTTCTCAGAGATAAGCCGCCACCATTCCAGCAAACTTGTTTTCCGCAACATTTTACAGTTTCAGATTATTTCCTTATTGAATAGAAAACCAGTTTTACTGTATCTCTGTTAATCTATGTTAAGCATCTAGTAATAATTTGTAGTCATTTCGTTCTGCTCATAAAATATGGATAAGTGGTATTAGAGTAGTCTGCTCCTTGTCGTCTTAATGAATGTCCCCAATGAGGTCGGAGTACAAATATTTGGGTCTCGAGCTTGTTTCTCTTGAGGACAAAAGCTCTCGCACACCTAAGCGACCTCTCATGGAAGGAGAAAAGAAAGATGATGGGACAGGAGATCCTTTCAAACTGTTGATTGAGGAATCCCTCATGCAACATAGGAACGAGATGATGGACAATTTCGCACAAATCCTTCGACGACTACCAACAGGAAACACATCTTCTTTGAGCGGAGGCACCACCCCCTTCAAGGTAAAAATAAACTTCGATATTCCTATATTTGAAGGTCATATAGACGCAAATATTGTAGACAAGTGGTTGAATCTACTAGAAGGGTATTTATATGTCCATAACTTTTCGAATAGAGAAAAGATTACTTTTGCGCTCCTCAAAGTCGTTCCCCATGTCAAAGATTGGTCGGAAACTTTCTGTGAGAAAAAGGAAACAGAGGAACCCTCATTATTTATAGTCACAGCCACCTGGGAATCCTTCAGGGATGTTATTAAGGAACAATACTACCCTGTCAGAAGTTATGACAACTTGCATATAAAATGGACCACACTGCAGCAAGAAAGAGACCAAGCAATGCCAAATTTCACAAACATCTTCCATACCTTGCGCACCAAGTTGGGTATCAAATATTCGGAGAGACGTCTGGTGCTCAAGTGTCACGGTGCTCTGCATAGATACATCTAGACTGAAATGGAATTTCTGGACATCTCATCCTTGGGCGTGGCTTACCGATATGCCGTCAAAATCGAGCAGAAGCTCAAACAAAAGATGCGACAATTTGGGTCGGGGAACCCCTCACAACAAAATCTAGGAAAGGGCAGCCCCAACCCACAAAACAAAGGACAGAGAAAATATGGACAGTATCAGGACAACCATTCCAAGCCACAAGCAAAGAAGGACACCGGAGAGACAAAGAAAGATATCAGGAAGTGGTGCGACTTCCATAAGAGCCCTTGGCATAACACTGCTGACTATCGCTCAAAGCAGACGCTGGTGGCTGAAGTGAAAGCCTCTGAATCAGATGCGAGTTCTAACTCTGATTCAGAACCAGAAAGGGGAAGACAGATCATTGACGCAGAACCCAATGCCACCATTGCTACAACCAAGCTCTAGCATGGTGAACCAGATGAGCCAGAAGAAGGAGAGTGTCTCTTCCATTCACAGATGTGGGTAAAAGGCACCCCACTGCACTTCATCATTGATAGTGGTAGCCAGAAGAACCTCATCTCATCAAAGGTCGTCAAGCAGTTGGCCCTGCCAACAACGCCGCACCCACAACCCTACACCATTGGATGGCTCCACCAAGGAAGTGATCTTCCCGTCATCCAACGGTGTCGATTGTCGTATGGCATCAAGCCCTTCAAAGACGAGGTATTGTGTGATGTTGATCCTCTCGAATTTTGTGATGTTATTTTGGGCCAACCTTATTTATGGAAACATCATGTTGTATATGAGTCTAGGCCTCGTAGTGTTATTATTACTTTGAACAGGAAATTATACAGGATACCCGAGGTTGTCCCACCTAGTGTTATTTCCTTGATCTCTGCTAAGCAATGCAGGAAGGTCATCTCTCAGATGGGGAAGTTTTTCTTCTTCCTGATTCGCTCTCATAATGAGAGAAAAATCACAGCCACATCCAGGGTCTTTGTGGCCGACCTCTCCACACAGTAGAAGCAAGTAGATAAGGTCGTGGAAGAATAATTGGATATCTTCTTCTCACCTACAGGGGTACCTCTGCACTGCCAATTCAAGCACCCCATCGATCTGAACCCTAGCGCATCACTGCCCAATGGGCCAGTCTATCGTCGATCTCTATTAGAGAATGAGGAGATCAAGTGACATATCCAATAATTGCTCCACAAGGGGCACATCCATCCTAGATCATCACCTTGCGGGAGCCCAATCGTGCTGGTACAGAAGAAAGATGGAACCTGGTGACTTTGCATTGATTATTGGGCTCTGAATAAAATCATAGTCAGAAACCAGTACTTGATTCCCCGAATCGATGACCTCCTTGATCAACTCATGGGGGGGAAATACTTTAGTAAGATTGATCTGAAGTCTGGCTACCACCAGGTCCCGATAGAATAGACAGATGTATGGAAGACCGCCTTCAAGTCAAAGGAAGGCCTTTTTGAATGTTTGGTCATGCCCTTTGGTCTGACAAATGCTCCAGCCACTTTCATGAGGATGATGGATGATATCCTGCGACCATTCACCAATAATTTTGTAGTTTTGTATCTTGATGACATTCTCATTTATAGCAAGACTTGGGCCGAACACTTGCAGCATATTCAGCAGGTTTTGCACACCCTACGGCAGCATAAGTTATACACCAACTTGGAAAAATTCTCCTTCGGCATGGACAGGGTACATTACCTAGGATACATCATTGATCAACATGGCGTACATGTGGATGAAGCCAAGATCCAAGTGATCTGTGACTGGCTAGCCCCAACCACACTCACTGAGCTTCGGAGCTTCTTGAGCCTTGCCAATTTCTACCGCAGGTTTGTGTTGGGATTCTCCCATATTGCATGGGCCCTCAGCCAAATAACCAGGGGTGGTGGTGGTAAGGAGAAAATTGCGTGGGGTCGGACCCAACAACAAGCGTTCGATGATTTGAAGCAGTGCTTGTGCTCGGCCCTAGTACTTTCACTACCAAACCTGCAACAGCCCTTTCAGATTGAGACTGATGCTTCAGACTATGTTGTGGATTTCATTATCATGCAGCACAGCCACCCCATGGACTATCATAGTGTGACACTATCAGATGTTATCCGTAAGTACCCTACTTACAACAAAGAAATGTACTCCATTGTGAAAGCCTGCTGCCAGTGGAGACATTACATTCTTGGGAGGGAGATAGTCATCCACATTGATCATAAGCCATTGCAGTTCATGCAAACACAAGGAAAATTGCAGAATGACCGCCATCAAAAGTGGTCCACATACTTGCAGCAATTCCACCTCAACATCAAGTATAAAACAGGAAGCACCAACCGCATCGTTGATTGCCTCAGCAAACCACCAGTCGCGGCACTCACCACAGTGCTAGACTCATGCGGCCATGGGACCTCTGGATGGACCCAAATCTATGAGACAGACTCGGACTTCACCACCACCTACCAAATTTTGGGTGCAAAGGTAGTCGTCGATAATTTCCATCTTCAGGATGGGTTGTTGTGTCATCTGGGCCATATATGTGTTCCCTCAAGTGAGCGAGCGAAGCTGATCTAGGAATCCCACTACAGTCGGGTGGTAGGACACTTCGACGTCGAAAAGACAATGGTGATGCTTCAAAAACATTTCTACTGCCCAAAAATTTGACAGGAGGTCAACAAGTATATCAGGTCTTGCACTGCCTACACTATTGCCAAACTAACCACTAAGAAACAGGGCATGTACACCTCTCTTCCTACTCCTAACAGACCATGGGAATCCATCTCAATGGACTACATGTCAGGCCTCCCTTCCACCAAGAAGGGAAATGACTGTGTTTTGTGGTTTTCGATCGCTTTTCTAAGATGTCGATTATGGTTGCTTACAAGAAGAGCATCACAGTAGAAGCCACTGCCATGCTCTTCTTTGAACGAGTCTGGGTACATTTTGGAATCCCACAAACCATTGTCTCAGATCGGGATAATTGATTTCTCAGCACATTCTGGTCGAGCCTCTGGTCACAATTGGACACCAAGCTCACCAAATCCACAGCCTTCCACCCCCAGACAGATGGCCAAACCAAGTTCATAAATCGAATGATCGTGCATATCCTGCGCATGTATAATTCCAAGCACCCTCGCACATGGGATGAGAGTCTTCCCTATGTCTAGCATAGCTACAACCGAGCCCTGCATAGCTCAACTGACCACAGCCCCTTTCAAGTGGGGTTGGGATTCCAACCATTGGGTCCCATAGATGTTGCACTCCCCCTTGCGGTCACCTCGACTGACACATCCGCCAACAGGTTCAGGATATCCTACAGAAGTCCAATGATAAGTACAAGTAGCGCCATGATCAACATCGGGTTCCACATAAGTTTCAAGTGGGTGACAAAGTTTGGTTGCACTTGCAGAAAGAACGCCTTAAAGGACCCTATCGAAAGCTTCGCCCACTCCGTTATGGATCGTACACCATCGCCAAGGTTGTGGGGGATAATTCTTTTAATCTCAACATTCCTCCTTTCCTTGGCCTGTACCCAGTGTTCAACGTGGACCTCCTTCGGCCTTATTTCCCACCATTATTGGACACCTCATACGTAGCAGAACAACTGACACCAACAGAGCTCAACCCCGACTGCATACAACAGGCATCCATTGATCATATTTTGGACACATAGATCAAGGGCACTCGACAACAAAGGATCCAGCTTTATCGAGTCGTCAAAGCAGGGCAGCTCCTACACCAAGGCAAGTGGCTCACTCGGGGCCAAATTCAATAGAAATTTCCTCATCTGATGGGGGACCTCAACGCAATGGAGACCATTGCTTCCTAAGGATGGAGGATTGATCCAGGTGGATATCGGTGGCCACCCACCTTTTCCAGCTGGCTCAAAACAGCTTTCTAGAAATTTTGATAGTTTACTATTTTTAGCAGTTTTTCGGGTCCTGAACTTCCGGATCCATTTTGAGGACCTAAACGACGTTTTTTGGGGTATGTTGCAATCGAAAAATTATCTTCATTGTGAAACTTTGTGCAACTGTTGTATTCCTCAGATAGATCTTTCCAACGGGCTATCATACGCCTAAAATGAAGATCGTATGAAAAAGTTACGACCCCAGGAAGTTGATGTACTGACTTACCCAAACGGGGCCCACATGACTTTTGGCGCTTCATCTCCTAGGGTTAGGTTTTTGGATGTTTAGGGTTTTTGAAACTCCTGTTTATTGTAAAAAGGCCTTGAGAGCCTCATTGTAATCATCTTCTTGTGAATGAGCGCATTCGTCACATCTCTTCTCAGAGATAAGCCACCACCATTCCAGCAAGCTTGTTTTTCGCTGCATTTTACAGTTTCATCTTATTTCCTTATTGAATAGAAAACCAGTTTTATTGTATCTCTGTTATTTTTTGTTAAGCATCTGGTAATAATTTGTAGTCATTTCATTTTTTATTTTATCTTCTAAGTTGCACAAACTAGCTTAGAATTTAGCGCCTTGGAATAGGATTTTGTGAGTAAACTTCTCCAAGGCTATTAAATCAACATATGTGTCTGACTAAGGGAGTGGAGAAATCCATTGTATAATCGGTAATATCAGGAGGATCCTCTTACACCAGAGTTAAGAAAGAGGTTGTGTGAGTTCATTTGAAGGGATATCCCCCTGATACCTTCTTAGCATCAGATATATTTCTAAGGATCTATTCATAAATGGGGATCTTGCTAGTTCCCTTACTTCCGTGAGAGGCGGTGATTTCAAGGTTTCGGGCTTTGCTACCCTTCCCATACGGTGGACTTGACTTATGACTGTTCACCTGTGCATCGGTTATACGATGGTTTCTTAGTTGCTTGACTTAGGTGCCACATAGGTTACTTTCAAGGGTTATGCTTCAGGTACCCTGGATTAGATAAGGGTCGGACAACACACAGACTTTATGGAGGATTACCTCTCCGGGGGGATCTGAATGACTGGTTGTTAAGCCCACGAAGGCCCTTATAACTGATTATTATACCTACGATCTTTAGCAGGGAGTCTTAGGCCCCTCTTGGGCGAGGCATACCTACTTTAGGGAGGGAGGCCCATTTCAGCCACTTTATCATGTTTGTGTGCATATTAGTCGTTTGATTATTTTTTGTGTGCTCTTTAATTATTAGTAGGCCTTTGAGATTTTATAACGAGCTTTGAGTTGTCATTATCATGGATAGTGGATTTCCCACGACTCACTCCTTTACTGCTACCCCCCCCCCCCCCCCCCATGATGTTCACTCATTTCATGGGGATGAATCTATCTGAATTTCATAATGGTATGCATAATTATGACACTCAGTCCATGCCTTGGGACTCTAATCATTTTCTTATTGATATGCCAAACATACCTTCACTTGTCCCATCCTCTCCCTGGCCCACTTATATGAATCCTACCATTGGATCTGGGGGCACCATGGCCCCGCCGTCTACATATTCATTTGATAGGATTCATGCCCTCAACCAATTCTCACTATGGGGGGTTGGAACCTCCCCTCTTATGGATCCATTCCTAGACACGCTTTTTCAAGAGCCAATACTCAAATGGGTGATTTTTATACTTATTACACCCCATCTGTGTATCCTTCATCCGCCATGCCAGTTCCTACGAACACTTTTCCCATGGCAGGTCCACATATGTCCTCTGGTATTTCATACGAAGGGAATCAATTTTATGGTTCAGGCTATCCTCTTCACGGAACCCCTTCACATGGGGGCAACATATATCCTCACTTGAATAATCTATATCATACTTTTGTCTCTTCGTAGACATGTTCTTTAGTGATGATGCATGTACAAACCTCTATGGATCAATTAGATCGAGGATACTACCATTCCGGACAGGGACAGGGTGTAAACCAAGACCCTTCCTGGCCTGCAATAATTCAAAACCAATATTTCCCGGGACCTTGGTCTCAAATGCCACAACTTGCCACCACTAGTCCAGTCACTGCCAATCATACTGGAGCTCCATAACCAACCATTTCTAGTCATGTTGGAGATTGGTCGACGACCTCTGCAAGTCATGTTGAACACCTACAACCAGTCATTGTTATTCATTCTGGGGGAATCACCCTAGTCGCCACGAGTCATATCGATATCACATCTCCAACCTCTGTACATCATGTGGGATATTACTCTCCAACCTCTGTCAATCACACTGAGAACATGTCATCGGTCATTGTAAATGACGTTGGGTTCATTCATACAATCGAGAAGCCTAGACATCTCAGACGTAAGCTCAAATTCCTTTGCAGGACTTGCTAAGGAAATCACCTTACTCGTTTGTGCCCTGCTACTACTGGGATACCAGAAGCGTGGTTCTCACCTAAGGGCCCTTCGGGTTTCAAGGCGTCTGTGGTTTCCCCACACCATGTTTCTCCTTTGATTGACATGGTAGTCATGTTGATACAATCATCTCCTTACCACACCCCTGTTGTTGAGGGTGATGTGTCTCATGTCCCTATTATCACACATCTTATTCAACCCAAAGTTGAAGAAGTGGTAGTACCAATGCAACCTCTGGTCAAACCAACTCTCCTTTTGGAGGGTGATGCATCCTTCAATCATGTCGTTAGCATTTATGATACTGCACATTCTAAAAAAGAGAGAGTTTTACTCTCCCTGAGTACTCTCCCTCCAAGTCCTGAAGAACTTCCCTTTGATTGGATGGTCTTGTGGGGTATCCAATGCATCCGCCTATGTCCTTTCAAGTAAGAGACATCATCTGATATATCATGGAGATGGTAACCTCTGCTAGCACTTTATCCTCCTCAAATTGGAGAGCTTTGGGTTTTCCCAAGCTTGTGTCGGTTATTCGTAAGATACTAACATTTCATAGAAGTCTCGTACGGGAGCCTTGGCCTCCCCTATGACATGTTGCCTAGAAACTCCCAAGTGAGTCTGATTTAAGCTCTTTTCTGACTCGTCTAAAAAGAAAAAAGATTTTCGAGTGAATTTGTCCCTTTCACACTCGTGAAATTGGACTTGAAAGGTTGCAAGATTGATTTAAGCTCTTTTCAGACTCGTTTTCAAAAAGCGAAAAGATTGTCAAGTGAACTTGTATCTTTCACACTCGTAAATTGGATTTGAAAGGACGTTTATTTGGTACAATTTTATCCCTTTTTCAAACCAAGTAGCCTAAGATTATGAAAAAGGACATTTTTTGGTATTAAGTTGTGATTGCATCTCATGCCCTTACTTGCAGTATTGAGCCTATGGTCAGTTCTAGCTTTGCGTTATAAACCATTTTTCCTCAGAAGTTTTGCATCCTCAACCAAGCAAAGCCTCGTTTATATCCTTTGCAACTTGACACCCTATACCCAGGAGGAAACATTCCCCTGAGTGTCCATCCCCTGCATGCACCTCCTTGCATTGAGCATAGCTATGTTCCACTGCTTGAACTAGTTTACTTGCGACACTCATTTCCTCCTCTGTATCATAGCATTCATTTGACTATGAAAAAACAAAAAAAGACAGGTGGGAAGGGAGTATTATCTTATATTGGCAGCAGTTGTGTCGCCTTTGAATTAAGCACAAAATTGTTGAGTCCACTTGTCATCATAATTTTGGTTTTAGCATGGCCTTAGGAAGCTGAGCTCGTTACAGAGAGTTTACTTCCCCAACTGGTTACTATTCCATCCCCTATGGAGAGTTTGATTGATGCCTCCTGCATCTCATGGTTTCATCATTGAGTCTATGTTGCCAGAGTCTTCCATATGTCTCATGCTCTTGTTCAAAGGATGTCTATCAACCTATGTCGACCATTCCTCAGAACTCTTGAATTTTCATGTCAGCCATAACCTCAATTTGTCTCAAAATCACATGAAGTTGTAGTCTTATTACGCACCATGGTCCTAATTTCTTCATCGGTAGGTAATCTTGAACCTAGCAGTTGAAATTTCATCATTGGTCATTGACTAGGTGGTTTCTCTTGTGTTCGACGACAAGATATCTATTCATACATTGGGATTCGTGTAGTTTCTTGGATTCCATTAGCCTTATTGTGGTTTCATCGCCCTTGTCAATAATTTTCCTCATTGGCTACTATTCAGAGGGTCTTTTTCGTGTATCGCTTGCACTTGGCACACACGAAAGACACACAGAGTCGTTGATTCGTGAACATGTTCTTCATCCAATTTCCTCCAAATCATCAAGCTCCTGCTTTCTACCTTGTGTTGAATGATGAGATATACCTTAATGCTCTCCTTTCAGCGGGTCTCCTTCCATCGACTTCAGCTCATCTATTCTGGAAACGAGACCTAGAGTCCTATGAGTACCTAGAGGCTTGCAGTCATTAGTGGCAGGTTCTCTCGCCATCGACAGTTGGGAATACATCAATGTCCCCTGATTGATGGATTCTTCAAGTGTTCAACCCCGACTCCTTCATTTACACTTGTAATAATGTACTCGGTGCCTTGATACCTACTTTCATCATTGGTAGGTTGTCTTGCGTTTTTTAACGGTATAACTCAATGACCGGTAATCAAACGAAGTCTAATTGTGTTCGACCTCAACCCCTTTATTCACACGATGTAGACTTTCACCTTTGGCAGATTGTGTAGAAGACTTGAAGACATCAGTATGTAGTCATAGCTTTCCAGAGTTGTTGCTACCTTTTCATTGGACCAGTACCTGTGTGATTTTAGTGATCATGGGAGATCAGATTGTACTCCATTGTATACAGATATCTTCATATTGATTTTGAGACTGGTTTTACTGGACCTTGTTTGTGACTATGTCAGCCTTTGGCATGTAAACGCATTTGTATTTGCCTATTCATGGCCACGGACAGTTGTTTGGTATATTTTCACATGGATCTGCAGTGTAATTCAAATTGGCAACCATGTATGCAAAGTTAGTACAAATTGTAATGAGCAACTAGTTCTTCCAACTGGGTCCCCATTACTCCACTTCTAGGTTTTTTATAATGTATTTCAGCCATCACAGATACTCCTCTGACCTCACACATTAGGGGGAATCTGTTAGAGAAATATTTTCCTCACCCCGTGCAATCTTGCACAGAAGGCCTTTTTCCATTTCCCTATGCAGACTTGAAATCCCTTTTTTCAAACCCTGGAGCTAAAAATATAATGTTTTCCACATATACACACCTTGCCTACATACAACATGTGTATACGCAGGTTCCACCACTACAACCCATGTACATTGAGAAATGTGCCCAAAATTGAAAAATGGTGTCGGGTTTCCATGTCACGGCACGAGATCAATGATCCTTGACCTTCCATATAATGGAAACGTTCCGACTCAGCCCTTCAATTCCACTTGAAGGCTATAAATGGGCCAAATCTGAGCTATGGAAAAGAGGAGAAAGAATTCAAATATGAGAGCAAAGTTACTCTAGAGGAATTATTCACTTCACATTGAGTCTGCATCCCTTTGTCCTTTAAGTTAGAACACATTGTTCAACCCCCAAGCTCTTCCCTTACTAATTGATAACTTCATTGTCTCTCTTATATGAGCTTGCCTTTGGTGAAGGATTGAAGTGGTGGAGGCCCAGCTGGAAGGAACTTAGTTTATTTTTTCCGAACCGTGCCGACATGGAAGTCTGTAACTCATTCACTTATGTTGATTATATATTAATATAAATAATCTTTTCTCGTCCAATTGATATCTTGCAAATATTTGAATTATTATTCCATGGGCGTATTTGTTATGAATGTTGATGGATTATGCTATTTAATGTGCTAACATTATATATTATCACCATATGTTTGTGTTGCTTGGTTGTTGAGGACTAGTTGCAGGTATATTTCTTTGGGTCAAGTGCTCAACGGTGGACTTCATCGAACGTCTGGATGGGGTAGGCCTTTTATTTTGTCTTGCTAGCATATTTGTCTATCTAGCATACTTGAGAATAGAGTTGATTTATGTAGTCATTTCCATCTATTGTGGTTTACCCCTAGCCATAGAGAGATTTTCCTCGTAACAGATATATGGGCAGTCATTTTCCAGTTCGGAAAATGGTCCAGGTTGGGCAGTCACTTTCTAGTCCGAAAAGTGGCCCAAGATTTCTGACGAAAAATTATTTTCCAGATTGGAAAATGGTCCAGAGTGGACAGTTATTTTTGTAATGAAAATGGTCAGATAGATTGTTGATGTACCATAGACAGTGATTCCCCTTGTGGTTAGTGTGGGGGAATGGTCTAGGATAGTCATTCTTCTTGGAAGTCACTCTAAGTAATGGTCAAGCAGAATGGTATGCCTTTTCGGACAGTGATTCTTTTGAAGTTCACAGTTGTGATAATTTTCGAAGAATGGCCTGTTATAGGAGGTTGGTGTAGGACAGTCATTTCCATAGGAAATGGTCCGGACAATCATTCCATAGGGAAGACTCATTCTCTCTAGGTTGCACTGTGATTAGTGTCGGAAGAATGGACAAGTTTGGTGAATGTTCCAAGTTCAACAATCAGGGACAGTCATTACCTAGGGCAGACTCATTCTCTCCAGCTTGCACTATGATTAGTGTCGGAAGAATTCCCTAGTTAGGTGAATGGTCTCGGTTCAGAAATGAGGGAAATTTATTCTTCTATGCTTGAGAAGAGTGGTACAGAAATCTCATGGATTATGTTTAACTTTCTGAGGGCAGATGTTCTTCCAAATCTCACAGATGTGAGTGGAATAATGACCCAGATGACTCAGTTTGTATCATGATATTGTTTATGCACGTTAATATCAGATGATATGATTGTTGAAGAGACTGTATGTCTCGAGACAGTAGTTGTATGTTACTGTGGTGGATGTGATCCACTCGTAGTGATTATGTGTCACTGGTTAGTAGCAGTGTGCTACTAGGAGTGGTTGTGTACCACTAGATAGTAGTTGTATACTACTATAAATAGACACAGTTGTGTTCTATTGGATGGCATTGTTCTTATTTCCATGGAGACTATCTAGTTGGATAGTGATCATGGTGCTCATCATTTGATCATGAGATAGCATGTGCGGCTATGATGATGTTACCGGTTGAATGGTTTGTTTGTTCTCAAGACCATTGCCTTTAATACCTCCCTAGCTAGGAGGAAGTGTTGATATTATGGTAGTTGTGGGAGGTATTAACCTCTACATGTAACCTTTGACAAGACTAGAATATTTCAGGAAGTAAGAAAAACCCTAGAAGGTTAGGAAATAACCTTAGAAGACAAGTCAGCTCAAGATAATAATTTATATTAAATTATTATCCTCCAGAATTAGAATTTGGCCCAGTTAGGTCACTTGGAGGACTATAAATAAGAGGGTGTTAGAGCTCATTTGACACACTCATTCTCACAACTTCATAAGGACAAGTAGTGTGCATGATTGGAGGAGAGTTGCAGCTATAGCAGTGGTAACTTAGGCTTTGGTTATGGTTTGGACTTTATGCTTGGTCTTTGGTTATTTTTCCTTTATATGCTAGCCTTAGAGAGAGGTACGCTACCTTGATTGGTTATTGGTTCTAGGGTTTGCTTCCGGAATTATTTTGTATGTCAAGGTTAAGGTGCTTGTGGGTGGCCTTTGTGCCTATGGTTCGGTGACAATATTGCTATATTGTTTATGGTGAAATGAGCACATCTATTTTTCTAACACAAACCATATTTAAGAGAGTCAAGTTCATTCTTTTAGCTACACCATTATGTCAAGGATTGTATGGAACAATGGTTTGATGCTTGATCCCATATTGGTGAAGATAGTTTTCAAATTCATTAGATGTATATTCTCTTCCATTATTAGTATGAAGAGAGTTGATACAAGGTTTAGCTTCATTTTGGATCCATACATGAAAATTTTTAAAAGTTTCAAAAGCATTTCATTTATCCTTCAACAAATATACCCAACACATCCTGGTGTAATCATCAATAAAATTCATGATATATATATTGCCATCAACATATGGAATGGGCATGCGGCCACAAAAATCAAAATATATCAATTCTAGTTTTCTATGTTTGCTCTCGAAGTAGAATCATGAAAGGGTTGTTTGTTGTGTTTTACAAGGATACAAGCCTCACATTGTTTCAAATTCCTTGGAATGATGGGAAAAAAAGAAACACCATTATTTTTCAACAAACGAAAGCTGTTATAATTAATGTGTCAAAATATATCATGCCATAAGAAACTAGATGGAAATTTACCTTCATCATGGTGAGAGAGGTATGCATAATTCTATGCATGAGAAAATGTCCCTTTCAACTTCAACAATCTTCCATCCTCCACTTTGATCATAATGAGCATGTTGTCAGAAGCCTTCCTTATTTCAACTTTGCCACCGAAGATATGAATAGAGTGGCTTTTCTATCGAATGTGCACAAGAGACAGCAATTTCCTTTGCAGCTCAAGAAGGCGGAGCACTTCATGCAAAATAAAATATGGGAGTCCTTGCAATTTAAGCCTAACGGTGCCAATTCCTAAAAGTTTGAGACTTGATTTATCTGCAAAATAGACTATAATGTCTACATTGTCCTTGAAATATTCAAAGAAGTCTCTCCGGAAGGTCATGTAGCATGTTGCACCTATGTCAAGCAGCCATGCATCTCTCTAAGAAGAAAATGAAGTGTTAAATAAATATTCAGTTAATCTAATATTACAATGGGAAACAATATAATGAGCATATTCATGTGATTTTCCTTTTACCAGGTTTGATTATGCATGTCTTTGCTTCATGTGACCCATTTTTTTTCTATAATGGACACAATGAAGGTCAAATCTCGCATGGGGATTATGTCAACCCCCCTACCTCTTAAATTATTTCTTCCACATCCTCTTCTACCACTTCCACATTGTTCATCAAAGAACGTTTGTCCAAATATCGTGCTACCAAATGGAGTATATGTGGCAGAACTGATTGTAGGTGTCGAAGGTGCACCAAGTGCTAGCATCAAAAAAGTGTTGAACGCTAGAGAAGAGGTGCCAAATGCATTTCTACCACTTGAATACCTTTGCAGATTCGTTACTTGAGGTTGATGATGATTGAATCCAAACAGACCCTTAGGAGCCATTTCAGAGAAGAAAATCGTCAAAATCTACAACTACTACTGCCTATTGATAAGGAAAAATAATCAACAATAATTTATTCATACTTCTCGCTCATAATTGAAGCACATAATATTAGTAATTATTTCAAAGGCCAAAGAAATTCTATTGCAGTATCTCAAAGCTTGATAATGTAGATCTTAGTAATGAGTGGATAATTAATCGTATAAGTTGAGGACCAATTGCTTTTATTGCTCGGGTAGAGGTAGAGGTATCATGATGTATAGGGAAAGGGTGCTTTAAAATGTGAGTGCACTTCGAGTGAAGTGAATCCATGGAACAATTGATGAGACACAAATCTCATCATTGGTAAAGAAATGTATAGATGCACATAGCATGTTGTAGAGGCTCATTCTTGCATGGAGCATAGTTGAGAGTGTTGGATTCATAATTTGAAATATTGTTTGAGGTAGATGTCAAGCCAGTCGGTGGGGAAATATCAAGGTTAGAGTGAGACCCTTAAATTATCTAAAGATTCATAATTGGAGGTGAGAACTACAAATTATACTTAGTGAAAAAATGAGATATTTGGGTTGGGAGTTCATAACCTCAAATTATCCCAATGTCTAGAGCTAGAGTAATAAAAGAGTCATCAAAAGCAAAGAAAATGATCTGAAGACTAGAATTGGATTATTGAAAAACTGATGAGGATTTTCTCCACATGAGAGGAATCCATCATTGTGGGGGTTGTCAAATGTCAAGCTTCTCAGTTGAAATCCTCAATGTCTATGAGAAAAATAGCATTGTTTTAATGGTTTTCATGGTTAGAAATGAATTCAAATAGTGGCCCTTTGACACCCCAAAAAGTGGAGGAATTATTACACGGTTCTCTAGGATCAAACTTGGAGGTTTTCATGATGAGAAAAATCAAGGTTGTTATGAATAATTTTTGATCAGATTACTTGCATAATGTGGATGGGGTCAAGGGTTTCCTCCACACCTACAAACGATAGAGATGACGGCCCATATGGAAAACTAATGCAGATAAGGATGAGGAAGGCAGAGTAATGCTCACAACAACAGAGATGGACCTCAAGGAATCTGAGAGGCATTTATAGATGCAGGAGGATGGAATCATGGAGTTAAAACCTTTTCTAATGTCACTATTAGGCTAGGTATGTGTAGAGAATGAGTAACTCCATGGATTATTTGCATTAACATGAGACATTCATAAATACAATACAAAGTGACCTTTGGTTTCATCTTCCAAGAGGTTTGAATGACTCTTTGTATTCACCTATGACTCTTCATATTTCTCCTAAATACTATCTACAATAATATTCACAAAATACCATAATCACAAGGATTAGGTATCCAACACTTGAGATGAAGCCATAAACTTCTTGATTTTAAGCACCATATCTCTTATTCCTTCTTGAACACTTTGTGAATATTTTTACATAATAGGCATTCTTTTATTTGGCCGCTTTCTGATATTTCTTCAAACTTCACTTTAGCTTGCAAATCATCCAATTGTTGTTGGAGACCTAATATTTCTTGATCAAGTGAAGTGTAAGAGGATTTAGCCCAGATTTTCAAGGCAATTCTAACTAATTTTAACTTATGCTTGCAAACAAAGGAAGGGGACCCTTTGAATGACTTCCTCCATTATTCGGTGAAGACGTCAATTGCTTGAGGTTTATGGAACCATAGAGAGAAAAATCTAAAAGGGATGGGTCCAAAATCCCTAGTGTAATAAAAGGTGAGATAAATAGGCTTATGATTACAGATACTTGAAGGAATTATCTTGGAGGTGATAAATGGATTGTTCAAGAGTAGATGATTGTGCATTAAAAATCAATCCTACCTAGCCGCAATATGCCCTAGCCCTATTCTTCTATGGCTCTAGGTAAACTTCCCCTTTACTATCTTAGCATATTCTAGATCCTAGTCAACAATGAGATCATTAGTTTTTCCCTTAAGGGATCCCTTTTTATATTGCCTCCCCGTTTCTCCATGTTTGAGAGGATCACATTAAACCATCCACAATCTCGTTATTGACGAATTCTGAGTCTTTTAAATCCTGGAGAGAAACCCAACATTCTTACTTTTCCCCTTAAATAACTATCATATAGACATTAAAGATGTGAAATTTAACACTCATGCTTTGATGGACATGGCTTGTTAAAATACAATGTTGAGTTTGATGAAAATTTTCCAATTTGAAAGCTAAGGAATCCAGAGGGAGAATATCCCCCTCCCCCAATGCTCTTTTATAACTTACTATTGCACCTTCACATATTTTCCAAATATTTTTTTCGATCTTCAACATTTTAGCTTCCTCTAATTTAGTCTCCTAGAGGAGGAGAACAACTAGCTTTGTTGATTTAATCTAATCTCTTTCCACTTCTTCTTTAAAAATGTTTCCTATTCCTCTACAATTCCAGGAGACTAGCTTCATTATTTAACGTTTGGGTGTGTGTGACTATTTCCTTACTAACTTGGCGGTGGTTGGTTTCTTGGATTTTTTAAAGATGAAGCTTGGCTCCTACTCCCAATGGGCTTTCAATGGTAGAAGAGATGCATAATAGTTTCTCTTTGTTTGTTGCCTCTTCTCTCTTATCTTTAATTGGATTTCTTCCTACCTTTTTGGGCTGACGTTCCTCTTCTACATCCTCCTCCTTTTCCTCTTCTTGAAATTTTTGTTGATCTTTATTCCTTGTTAATAGCCTACATGAATGGGGTTGGGGTTTCTCCATGATGTGGTGAATTTCTTCTTGCCTATGATCTATTAAATCTTCCTTTGGGGACAAAATACTTTCTACATGTGCTTTTGAGTAAAAAGAAAATCTAGTAGAGAAGGAAGATCCCAATTCTTTGAGATTTGGGGTTATTATTTCAACCACTGCTATCAGCTCATCTTGAGAATAAATATCAAACATGTTTGTTGTAGAAAGAGGATATGAGGATTGAGGGTTACGCCCTTGAATAATAATACTTTTTTTGTTGGAGGTGGATTCTAAGGAAGGATTGTTGCTTGGGTAGAGCTGGACGGAACCACTTGGGTCTTTGATGCTTGAGCAAAGTGGGACGAGCCCGATGGGTTCGATTGTTTCACTTCCATATTTTTTCTTGATCATTTTCCATTTCTTTTATTTGTTTGGGGCTACTTGAGCTTGAGGATGATTTTTTTGCAGTCCTTTGCAAAGTGCCCATACTCATGGAATGATTTTAATTTAAAATGAAGTTGTTTGTAGTCCAATTTTTGCACATGCTTCCATATGTCTAGGATCTAGAGGATAGTTTCTGGGAGCCCTTTTCCCAAATACACATCAACATAGATTCTATCCCATACAAACATTCCAACCTTTTCACTCATATTTGTCTATATACTTCCCCGGAGTATTGTCGATGCTTCTGAGAGAATCTCCACTCAACAATGAAGAGTAGACGAGGCAAACGGACCCAAATCAGGACAATCGAAGGGACATCTAGCTCATGATCAAAGTATGGAGTCCAAAGATTCAAATACATCACATAATTCTAGAAAAATTATGGTTCATTCCTAAAGATGAGATCCCTATCATCTTTAGATTCATAAAAATAAAAAATAAAAGCATAAAACCCTCTTCCACAAAAATAGAGGGTTAACTTCCCCTTGAACAAGACTTGCCAATTCTTCTGAACCCATATTTGCATCAACCTTGGAGATGGTCAAATCCCTATAAATTTTCGAATGAGGCCTCTTTTAGCTAATGTCAAAGCCATATGTCAAGAAGAGGAGATCAAGAGATTGACTTCTAGAATGTTATATAATTTCTTCATGAATATGAGGGTTGAGACTTCTAGTTTGATTTGTCAAGACATGCAATAAGTGATTGAAATGAAAGGGATTCAAGATCAAGAAGGGGAGGACGAACCCCTCTTGGATCAATGCCCATCATAGACATCAAGCAACGTGACTCAGTTAGGGTTCCTCTTGCCTCAAGTTAAGTGATGTCTCTTCAAATATTTTGGGCACCTATCATGGCATACCTTCAATGCACCTTTCTATGATGTACAAATTCAATATCAACACAATTTTTTGTGTTTGATAGACTTACCACCAACACATGGATTATGTGAGAGAGGGTTTTAGAAAATAGTACTAGTAAGAGAAGGAACAATGGTTGGTGTGAGATGTCATGACACTACCAAAGGTTACAACTTGTCCCCCTCCCCAAAATAAGGATTTTCATAAATACACTCTTCTTTCAATTCCATCAAGAGAAATTTCACAATGTAAATGAAAAATTTTAAATTTACCTATCGGATTAGTCATCAGGCATGTCTAGATGCTCTAACAATTTCACACATCTATGTAGATCTAATGCCAATGTTATCGTAACTATGCCACACTTATCATAACTATATCAACGGTAAAAATAAATTTAATAGGAGACTGCACTCTTTGAATAATGTTCCAAACAATGTTTCTTTAATGAAATTTAGAATCTTAAGATATTTAACCTATGTTTAACCCACAAGATGCTTGGGTTAGACATTTCCGTTGACTAGCTCATGTTGGACCTGCTTGGGTTAAAAAAAGTGGCTCATTAACTTATACTTTTTCCTAGAAATTGTCTTAATTTTAAAATTTTAAATTATTTTTGTTAGTTGTCCCATACACCTTCTCTACAATAAAAAACAATATTTTCAAACCCATGTGGTCAATTCTAGCCAATAAGAAAAAGTGTATTTTGAAAAAGAAAAACATCTTTTGACATCCCTTCATTAATATTCTTAATGAAATAGGGTACATGGTAGAATTCAGTGAAATGTTATGTAAAACAATTCCACTTAGTACCCTTGTTTCACATGCTTTTTTAGAGTTGTACAAGAACATCACAAGCTCTACATAGGTATCAATTTTGGCAACCAATTGGTTTGATCTTGGGCCTAGCCCAGGTCACTCTAATGGGTTACTGATTTTCCATGGTTAAAAAAAATGTTGGGATCCTCCCTAGGACTTTAAAAGGGACTTATGGAGCCATTAGAGTTAAGAATGTGATAAGTATGGATCATTTAATGTAGTGTGGACTAGATCCATAATAATAATTATTATTAAATAAGGCCCATTAAATAGTTAGCATTGAATAAATAGAATGTGGACTCATTAAGAAAGGTCCATTAAGTAGTGAGCATTAAATAAATGGAATATGGACTCATTAAAGAAGACTCGTGAGATAGATAGCATTTAATAGTTATAAATAAGAACGAATCCTCCTTATTTGATCATATATTGGAGCATAGTTTACTAAGAGATTCCTTCCTCTAAGAGATAAATAAGCCAGAGTTGATTCTTTTATAAAAAATATTCTAAAATATTGCCTTATTTCCTATCCATTTCATTATTTCATATATTTTATGTGTGATTGAATTTTCAAATCTAAATTACATTAGAGCTAAAATGAAAAGGGAAAAGATAAAGTTATCATAAACCCATAACAAGTTTTCGTGCCACCTTCCTTATGTTGTATTTTAAAACTTTTATGAGCATATTATTGAGATGTGCAATTATTAAAAGAACGTTAATAATTTAATATTTGAGATGTAGTGGGCGTGTCCAGCCCAAAACAATAGTAATATGCGATGAGTATTTGCAATTTAAAATATAAAGAATCATTAAAAAATAAAAAAGGAAATATGTCCATTGTAAATGAAAATCCGTAGCTGAAAAAGGGAAAACATATTTTAGCATCTTTCCCATTGTGAAGTGGAGTTCAGTTGCAAAACGAGTGTTATGAAAGGGGAGTGCTATATATGGGCCTCCTTTTCTCAAGAGTTTTATATTTTTTTCTTTGTATTGTAAAAAAAAGTTTTTGTTTTTTTTTTTCTCTTTTCTGGTCCTCTCACAATTGCATGATCTCGTTGGTTTTTCTTTTTATTTCTATCATATTAAAATTGTATGTATTTCTGAGTTTAAAAACTAAGGAAAATGATAATTATTAAATAGTTAACAATATGAATGGAAAGTATCTTTCACGTTAAGTCAAGAAGTGAGAGTTGTGTTATTATTGGGGAATAGGGTAGAACACGACATGAAATAGAAAAGAAAACATAGCACTGTAGATAATAGAAGAGGATAAAAAAAAATTGAAAACAGATGGTGGTGTCTAAAGACACCACTATAGCACTTAAGCAAAGTGCATATTGCACATATTGATCTGCATGATCTTATGTTTGCATTACTTGATGATAATGACCCAAGGGGTTTGTTATTTGTAGGCTCAAGACCTCACCAACTTCCATAGAATCCAAAAGATCGTGTCTACGTGTAATCGTCGGTTGTTAAGGTTAACTCTATCAAATCTGTGCTATCGAGTCAGCTCGACAAGGATGTTTGACCCGACTTCCTACGCGTCCAACCTGTAGTTCATTGCTAGGATGGTCGATCCACCACTCGACTATCTTCGACTATTGATCGACTTTTCGACCGACAGGCACGTCTACTACTCGACCGGCTGGTGTAGTGTGTTGGTCGATTGCCTGACAAACTGTCTCTAGATGTAGGTTGACTGCTTAACCGATTGAACCCAGGAGATGTGTGATGAACCATCAATGCTTGATGTTCCAACACCCCCCCATCAACACAAGTCTCTGGAGATTCAAGTGGTGAAATTATGTTATTATGACACCCCCCCCCATAATAGAAGCTTCCTGGAGCCTAAGCATCGTACGGAGCTTGATAAATCTGGATCCAACGAAAGGTTTGGTGAAGATATCAGCAACCTAATCATCTATTATGTAATATTCAAGAAAGACAATGTTTTCATGAACCAACTATCTCAAATAGTGAGCATGGAGCTCAACATGCTTCATCTTACTGTGGGAAACAAGATTGTCAACAACTTGTATAGCACTATGGTTATCACAGTAGATTGTAGTCAAGGTCTGAATAGGAAGGACAAGTTCTCCCAAAATTTGGCAGATCCATATTACTTTAGTACCTATTTGAACGGTGCCACGATATTCTGCTTTCGTAGTCGACAAAGAGACTACCTTATGTTTCTTGCACGACCACACCAACGGTCCAGTGCTATAGTGAAACACATAGCCAGAAGTGAACTTCTGATCATCATTGTTTCCAAACCAGTTGGAGTCAGTGAAGTCGACCAGTGAATTTGAACTTCAACAATACTTGATACCAAAATGAGTGGTACCCTTGAGACAACGGACAATTCGTTTGACTTCTTTCTGGTGGCTTTCTTTAGGGTCTTGCATAAACCAAGAAACCGCACTAACAACAAAGGAAATGTCAGGTCGAATATAAGTAAGATAAATAATACTGACAACCAATTGTTGATAAAGTGTAGCATCAACTACGAGTGTTTGACAAGTTTTGGTAAGCTTTACTCCATATTGGAAAGGAGTAGCACAGGGCTTGCAGTCAGCCATTTTAAAATGAGTTGACACATCCATCACATGTTTAGACTGAGAAATGAAAAATCCATCACATTGTGATAGAACTTGAAAACCCAAAAAATAATGCAAAGTACCAAAATTTGTCATGTCAAAAGAGTTAGCAAGTTGTTTCTTCAATCTAAGGATGAGATCATTATTATTTCCAATGATGAGTAAGTCATCTACATACACAACAATAATCAAGGTGTCTCCATTGATATGAAGTACATACAAGTTGTGATCGAATTCACAACGTTTGAAACCAAGTCGAAGAAAGAAATTATTGATCTTAGCATACCAAGCTTGGGGGGCTTGCTTCAAACCCTAAAGAGACTTCTTGAGTCAATGGACCAAATTACAATCTATCACAAAACTAGGTGGTTGTTCCATGAAAATTTCTTCACATAGTTCTCCATGAAGGAAAGCACTCTTTATATCCATCTGATGGATTTTCCATCCAAAACGAGTAACAAGGGAAAGAACCATTCGAACAAAGTTCATCTTTGCAATATGGGCAAAGGTTTCAGTGTAGTCAATGTCTTCTTGTTGAGAAAAGCATTTCGCAAATATGTGTGCTTTGTGTCGCTCAACAACACATTCAAAGGTAAATTTGGTCCTGTAGACCCATCGACACTTTGCAATGTTCTTTCCTTGTGGTCTGGGAACTAAGTCCCAAGTATGATTCTTCAACAAATAATCAATTTTTGACTCCATAGCCTGCTCCCATTTAGGTTGTCCTTCATCATTTGAGTAGGAAACAGGATCAAAAGTTTCAAGTACATGAGTCATCAAGGAAACACTAACATGTTGCTTTTGACGTCGAGTTTGTCATCCAGAGGAAACATCCCCGGCATCAGCTCTAATAGCTTCAATTGTCTTGGCATCCCATCAAGGTAGACAAGAAATAGGTGAACCACGGTTCACTTCAGCAAGTCAATCAGAAGTCAAAGGGTCTTCAGTCGGTGTACTAGTAGAAATAGAGGACGACAGACTAGTCGACTCAGAGGTCGACGGTTTAGTCGAAACATGAACAATGTTCGACTATCAAGTAGAAGGACTGAAGTATGTAACATGAGCACCGGTGTCAAAAACAACATCAAAGGGATCATTATGTAGCAATCCAGAGGAGACATTCAACAACTTAATTCCAGAAGACTTCTCATCAAACCGTACATTTCATTTGATAATGATTTGTCGTTTGACATAATCAAACAGTCGATAGGATTTTGACTCTTTAGAATATCTCATCATGATGCAAGCATGGCTCTTTGCATCCAACTTATTTCTGCAATCATCGAAAATGTGAGCCCAGATAACACATCCAAACACCCGGAGGTAGCCAACTGAAGGCTTCTTTCGACACCATTGTTCAACTAGGGTCATGGAAGGAACAACTCCAGTCGAGATGCGATTGAGCAGATAATTTTCACAATACACCACTTCATCCCAGAAGCAAGGAGGCAGATCTTTGGCCTGTAAAAGACATCTATCTATTTTGACTAACATCCAATTTTTGTGTTCTGCAATGCCATTATGTTGAGGTGTGTGAGGAACTGATTGTTGCCAGTCAATACTAGATTGAACCAGGTATTCTTCAAAGGGTCGATTTACATACTCGCCACCATTGTCTAATCTCAAGCACTTGATGGGTCATCCACAATGCTTTTCAGCAAAGACTCTAAACTCCTTGAACTTTTCAAAGACAAGGTTCTTGCTTTTTAGAAAATAAACCCATGTGAAGCAAGAGAAATTATCAATGAAAGTCAAAATATACCTTGCACCTACTAGTGAAGGTAGATTGATGCAACAGACATCACTATGAACCAACTCTAGTAGGTTTTG
Organism: Picea engelmannii; assembly: GCA_009831015.1. NCBI lineage: Eukaryota > Viridiplantae > Streptophyta > Pinopsida > Pinales > Pinaceae > Picea > Picea engelmannii. The sequence continues at coordinate 1,638,780 of ML777066.1, read as the reverse complement.
TGCTCGCCATGCTTTTCCAGAGTCGAATGGTGTTTGATGATGCTTTCCAAGTACACAACCCTTATAGATTCCTTCAGGGGGAAACACCTTCGGTAAACCAGCAACCATCTTATGAGTTGTCAGTGCCTGCAAACTTCAAAAATTTAGGTGTATGAGTCACTCATTCCAAATTCAAGTTCTCTAATCAATGTGATCAACAAGTGCAATCGGTTCTGTTAGCGTTTGAGATGTTCCCGACTGCAAAAAGAACATGTCAAGCACATCTTTGAAGAAAATTGATAATGCTTTTGTGGGTTGGTAATTCAAGAAGACTTTGGCTCACTTTTAAGAATCAAGAATGGGTTCAGATCTATTGAAACATTACATGGATCGTAGGCAATCAAGTTGGTTACCAGACAAGCTTAACTTGTAATGAAAAGCTAGAAAAATAAAGGGAACGAATTATGAAATACAAGGCACAATATGCTAGATCAACACTATATATCCATAAGATTGAATACTTCAATAAACAGAGATGATTTCTGGAAATGAATATAAACATTTAAATGAACTCATGAATCATGGGAAAATACAACAAAGCTTCATTGCACAAGAATCCATAAATCATGAACATCTATTGATGCTCAAAAACTGTGATTTCATTCAAATGAGAGGAAAATGATCAATGATATATAGAGAAGACTATAGACTGATAATCAGATTCTCGTGGAACTCTAATAATGTAATATTACAATAAAATACATCCCAGTCCCATACAAATAAAACAGAGCCTCCCTTCTTGAACCCCTTGGCTTCCTTCTCCAAAGGAAGATCCATCTTTCTCTGTTTATCTCTTCTACTTTTATAATCTTCAAATGTTGTTTTTGTTGCCTGGAAATCTAGATCTGAATACTAATTTGTTGCATGGAAATCTTGGATTTTCTTTAATCAAATCTGGAACTAATATTTGAAGATAAGGAAGTTTGAAGAATACTCAATACTTCCTTGCATAGCTAGCTCAAAAGATCAAAGAGGAGAATAGATATGATCACCAGGTCGAATTGATGAGGTGGAAGCTTCGTTGACTAGGCAGTTTTTAGGAAATCGAAATTGATGAAATCAGGAAAAATCCATTTCAAAGATCCGCCCACAACTTCTAAACCATTCACTATTTCAAGAAACCATTTTGCACCTAATTGGGTCCATTCTGGAAAAAAACCCATGTTTTAGATTTTTAAAATTCGTCTTCATTTGGACAGAAAATGCACCGAAAGTTGACCTCTAAAACAGTCAAGTATAGAAATTTTGGTAGAATTTGTGTAGCTGGCATCTGATTTTGAAATGTATTCTCATTAGTTCCTACAACAATTCGTTATAAAATTCAGTGGACTCTCCCTTAGTGCCTCGTGGACGCTTTCACCCAGCACACTTTGAATTTTGGTGATGCACTTGTTGATGAACTTGGTGTTGACTTGGAGTGTAGATTTGAAATAAAGACATGATTGAATACAAGACCCCATATTTTTTCAAAACAAATATTAAAGATTATTATTTAAATATAATGTTAAAGAAAAATAACACTTCCCGCAGCAAGTTCCTTTGAAAATCCACCCATTTCGCTACCGAAAGTTTAAACTTCCTGTAGCAAGTGCTTTTGCAAGTTCTCTGATTTTTGCCACTGAAATATAAATATCTCCCACAACATACATTGGATTGAGATTGAGGTAATGGGAGGTTTGGTGAAGTTTGCGTAATTTTGGTGAAGGTTTAAAAGTTTTGATGGGGTATATTTAGTGCTAACATTGGCTCCAACTAGGGATGATGTCCTCCCTGTGAAGCATAAAAGAACTTGCAGACCTTGTGCCTTCATACATTCTGATTCCTTAAACATGTAACCTTCTCATCATACTTTGAACCCATACTGAAAATAAACTACAAACTAAACTTATATGCATCAATGACTTTCTCCATTGGGCTATGGAGTCTTTTATTCCTCTATCATGTTGCACACCAAATCAAACTGAAAATGAAATGCTCAGATAATAAGCTTATTCAATCACACCTCCTACCCTTATCAGTTGAATCTTACTTGATCATGTATAAGAAAATTTCCAATGCATCCATGTGTGCAGTAGACTGGAACACTTATCTTTGTTTCCATATTTGATCATGGAAGTGAGGAATAGTATGGAAAGTAATATTTCAACATGAAAAATAAATTCCTGCACATAATGAAAGAATAGTGAAAAATGTACACCACCCCACGATTCCAAGTATGTTGCACAAGGGTCTACAAATTCATGAAAAATGACCTTTTGATTATACTAATTCAAATGACTGCACTGAGCTTGCATACCTTTTGTGTTGTCTTGCATGTTTTTGAGAGGAGGCTCTTCCATCTGTACATATAACGGAATGGATAAAGAAGACAATTTGTTGATTTTATCTTGAATATTCCAATCATTACAAAGACAACTAGAAACCTCTTATGTATTTGAAATAGGAAGGAACTGTGAGTTGCTCCCTCTACCTTTTAGAACTTCAACTGAAATATGCCCCTAACAAGATTCTCGTTGCCCAAACCCTTCTAAAGAAAAGGATATAAATTGTTGCTTGTGAATTTCAATATCACTTTCTTCATAATCATCAAACAAAGGAGAAGTAATGTAAAACTCTATATGTGTTGATGTAGAAATCTGATCCTTATAAAAGATGAGCTTACTGCCTTCGATGAAATCAAATTCATAATTATCATACATAAGCTCACTATTAATCAATTCCATAGATGATGATGAAAAAATCGGGTCTTCATCATCATATATATGTTGATTTTCATAAACACTCGGAACAACAAATGCATCGGAGATGATGTCAAATGCACATATAACATTACTAACATGGAGAATTTCTTCATTCAAAACAGAATTTTGATGTTGCTCAATAGGAATAAGAGGATGTATTTAATGTTCTGAAAACTCATTTCCATCAATAAATTATTCTTGGTGTTCACTAATATGAGAATCAACTCCTTATACTCTATCACTGAATTGAATTTCATATTACAACAAATTTCTAAAAGAAACTCAACAAGATAAATTCTTTTGCAATAAGCATGAAACGTAGCATGAAAATATTTTAGTGAAGAAATTCTAGATGGTGGTAAATACATGTACCATTGTCATGCATCTCCCTCAAGAGAATACATGAACATATTCATTAATACGTCCTCATGAAGAATACCCAGCCGAAGCATATATTCATGAAATTTGATGAGGTGATGTGCAAGATGATCGTCCTCATCTCCTCTGAATCTGGGAAGATAGTCTCCCCATTTATCCATAGTAAGAACAACATTTGGAAAACAAGGAACAACAAAAAATTCAAATGGAGCGAACCTCACAGCTATTATAACTTCCATCCAAGTATAAGATGATTTTGACATTCTGAATCAGTGGAGTCATCAATGGATTCTTCAACCATGGACTCGCTAGGCGAAATATCAGCAGTCAAACTTCGATGATTAATTATTATTCACCATCAAGAACCAACTTTATTTGTTTTAGTACACCCAGAGAATATACTTCATTCCTCCATCCTCCACAACGTCGCCAAAATATGTTAGCGCTTGAGATGTTCCCAGCTGCAAAAAGAACATGCCAAACACGTCTTTGAAGAAAACTAATAATGCTTTTGTGGGTTGGTAATTCAAGAAGACTTTGGCTCACTTTTAAAAATCAAGAATGGGTTCAAATCTATTGAAACATGACATGGATCATAGACAATAAAATTGGTTACCAGACAAGCTTAACTTGTAATGAAAAGGTAGAAGAATAAAGGGAACGAATTATGAAACACAAGACATCCTATGCTAGATCAACCTTGTATATCCATAAGATTGAATACTTCAATAAACATAAATGCTTTCCGGAAATGAATATAAAACATTTAAATGAACTCATGAATCATGAGCAAATACAACGAAGCTTTGTTGCACAAGAAACCATAAATCATGAACAGATATTGACGCTCAAAAGCATTGATTTCATTTAAATGAGAGGAAAATGATCAATGGTATACAAAGAAGACTACAGACTAGTAATCAAATTCTCATGGAACTCTTATAATGGAAAATTACAATAAAATACATCCCAGTCCCATACAAATAAAACAGAGCTTACCTTCTTGAACCCCTTGGCTTCCTTCTCCAAAGGAAGATCCCTCTTTCTCTATTTATCTCTTCTACTTTTATAATCTTCAAATGTTGTTTCAATTGCTTGGAAATATGGATCCGAATATTAATTTGTTGCATGGAAATCTTGGATTTGCTTTAATCAAATCTGGAACTGATCTTTGAAGATAAGGAAGTTTGAAGAAGCCTTAATACTTCTTTGCATAGCTGGCTCAAATGATCAATTAGGAGAATAGATCTGATCTCCAGGTCGAATTGATGAGGTGGAAGCTTCGTTGACTAGGCATTTTTTAGGAAATTGAAATTGGTGAAATTAGGAAAAATATGTTTCAAAGATCCGCCCACAGGTCCTAAATCGTTCACTATTCCGAGAAACTACACGCCTGGAACCTAATTGGGCCCGTTCTGGAAAAAAAACCCATGTTTTAGATTTTTAAAATTCGTCTTCGTTTGGTCAGAAAAACGCACTGGAAGTTGACCTCTAAAACCGTCATGTACAGAAATTTTGGTAGTGTTTCTGTAGCTGACATCTGATTTTGAAATCTATTTTTAGTAGTGCCTGCAGAAATTGGTTATAAAATTCAGTGGACTCTCCCTTAGTGCCATCGTGGATGCTTTCACCCAACACACTTTGAAGTTTGGTGATGTACTTATTGATGAACTTGGTGTTGACTTGGAGTGTAGATTTGAAATAAAGACATGATCAAATACGAGACCCCACATTTTGTCAAAACAAATATTAAAACTTATTATTTAAATATAATGCTAAATAAAAATAACACTTCCCGCAGTGAGTTCATTTGAAAATCCACCCATTTCGCTACTGAAAGTTTAAACTTCCTGCAGTGAGTTCTTTTGCAAGTTCGTTGATTTTTGCTACAAAAAGATGAAGATCTCTCACAAAATACACTGGATCGAGATTGAGGTGACGGGAGCTTTGGCGAAGTTTGCACAATTTTGGTGAAGGTTTAAAAGAATTTATGGGGTAGATTTGGTGGTAGCAGGTTCGGTGTTAGGTCAATCGTGTCACTGAATTTATACAAATTGTTTGTCTGGTCGAGAATCCCACTGGTAACAATCGATTTGCCTTTCTTCAAATCGCGAACATAGAATTGATTTGGCCAAAATTCCATAATCTTACCTATCTATGTTAACTGAGCAACAGACAATAGATTGGCACTAAGATTTGGAACATGATAGACGTCGACAATCTTCCCATGTTGATAGGCAACAACACCCTGACTAGCAACATCCAAAGCAAAATCATCAGTAACATGGATTTTCCTCTCCTTAACTTCATCCAACCATGTGAACAAGGAGTTATCCTTATCCATGTGATGAGTGCACCTAGAGTCGATTACCCATTTGTTATGTGTACAATGAGACAACAAGGCCTGAGAAGTTTCGACTTGGAAGGTGAAATTATCAATGGATCGACGTACAATGAACACGTCTCCTTCAAGGCATTTAACCTTCTCCTCTAAATCATTTTGCTTCTTATAGCAGACTTTCTCCACATGTCTAGTCTTTCCATGGTAATGACATGTCTTCTTCTTTCAACTTCACGAGGTGCAGTTGTCTTCCCTTTAGGTTTCTAGTCATGGTATGCAGGTTTCTGTGCAAAGGCATCAAACTGTACTCTATCCCTGGGATCCATCTTTCTCTTTCCCTTGAGCAAGTGGGCCTGGTGTTTACCACCAAGCTTGACTTCTTCAAGCAGTTTGTGTTTATTAGTAATCAAAAGACCACAGAAAGATTCAAAGATATAATCATTACCATCTTCCTTATGTGCTTTCCAGTTGGTGCAAAATGTCGACACGAACACGTCGAATCGTGTTCTCAAGTTCATCGGGACAATCTCAATGAGTTGTCCATCTTTCTTCTGATAATTCTTTCCACATTCACCCAATTTCAATTGGAGTTCTTTGACATGCACCAAATAGTCCTCCATTTTGTCAAAAAGAATGAGGATCGAGAGAGATCAACTCTTTCTGCAACTGCATGTTGTGGCTCTCATCGACTTGGACGAAAAACTACATTAGTTTCCTCCAGACTTGATGAGGGTAGTTGATTCCACTGAGGTGAAATCGAATCTCCTACAAGATGTAGGTCATGATGACCCCTACAGCCTCATCCTTCTTACCATCAACAACGAACTTTGCATGATCGTCTATTGGATCTAGAATCGCAATCTTCATGTACTACCAAAGTCCTTTTCTCTTCAGTAGGGTTTCCATATATGGTTCCAACGCTACATTATTTGATCCGTTCAGAACAACATGATCAATATTCAAAGCCATCTTCAATATCTAGACAGAAATTGGTCTATTTCAATAAGTTCTAATCAGCAAACAACCGGCCCAGAGTCAATCACACAAAAAATCTGACTCAACAAGGTTTGCATATAACAAATCAAGGTTTTAAACCATCAGCTCTAATACCATGTTGGGGAATAGGGTGGAACATGACATGAAACATAAAACACAACACTGCAGATAATAGAAGAGGAACAAAAAAAAATCAAAGACAGAGGGTGGTGTCTAAAGAGATTGTTACAACACTTAAGCAGAGTTGCACATATTGATTAGCATGATCTTGTGTTTGCATTGCTTGATGATAATGACCCAAGGGGTGTGCTATTTGTAGGCTCAAGATCTAACCAACTTCCATAGAATCTAAAAGATCTTGTCCATATGTAACTGTTGGTTGTTAAGGTTAACTCCGTCAAATTCATGTTGTTGATTCGGCTCGACAAGGATTCATGATCCAACCACCTATGCATCCAACTCGTAGTCGATTGTTGGGTTGGTCGATCTACCACCCGACTATCTACGACTATTGGTCGATTGTTCGACTGACAAGCATTTCAACTACTCGACCTACTGATGTAGTGTGTTGGTCGACCACCTGACCAACATTATCCAGATGTAGGTCGATCGCTCAAGCGACTAAACCCAGGAGATGTGTGAAGAACCATCAATGCTTGATGTTCCAACAATTACAAAAGGAGAAATTATGCATGTGAGAGTTGAGAGTGTTAAAGAAGGAATGCCATATGGCACATCCCCTTCTCAGGAGTTTTGTGTGATTTCTTATTTTAGTTATGGAGCAATAAACTACTGCTTGTGTGCCTCCTTTTCCTATTTCTCTCATGTCAAAACTATACCCATCCCCAACCATGAATCTGTGAAGTTTTTGGCATTTGCTTTATAACAATTTTGTTTTCCCCAACAAATGTATTGCCTATAAGTGCATCTTTCTATTGTTATTCTTGCAGTAATGGACGATGCAATGTGATTACATTTAGTTTTGGAACCACTAGATAGTATTGATATTGCTTCGCAATGCCCTTAATACAAAGGTAAATATGTTAGAGTGTAACGTATATCATTAGAATTGTAATAATGGGTTGATATTTTGTTTGAAGGGCATGAGATTGAATATAAACAAGGGCAATAGCTACAAAGTAGCTAGTCTATTTCTTAATATAATGTTAATTTAGATCTCAATAAAAAATCATAGTTCTAAGAAGTTAGTGTGATCAAAGTTGATCTAAGTGTACACTAACAAACATCATCATCATCAATTATGTGGACTTAAATGTAGAAGTGTGAAGCGTAGTTGGTTTTAGGCTTAGCGGCGGTTTTTGTGTAAATAAATAAAGGCATCAATCATAGCCAATTGATATTGGAAATGGGTGGCCAAAAAAGAAGGCATGCAAAGATTGATCGATCAATAGAAGGATCGTGACAACCTACAAATGATAGAGCATTCAATGACTAGTATAAAAGGATGTTATGTCCAAGTTTCATAGATCGGATGGTTGGGAGAATTGTTTGTTCTCCTCTACACTTGGGTTCAATTCTCATAAGTGACATGTTGGCATGTTGTGATGAGGCTAGAAGGATAGGCGCCCCCCTTGAGAGGGACCCCCCTCACGGGTGTGTCTTTAGACGTCTCGATCCTTGCTAAGTCATAAATTTCTTACTAGACGATGGCTTGCAAGATGTTGACTCTAACCTAGGGTTTCTAATAGCAACCAGTCAAATTTAAGCATAAGCCTCATCCGAGTAATCCCAACCAATTATTGATTACCCTAGATGAAAAAAAATATATATAAAAGAATATTACATCAAAGGTAAAGGTATTTTATATTTTACGACTCTTAAATTTAAAAGGAAAAATCAATCAAAAATTACATTTACATTGGTCATTTACCATATTTTATTTAAGTGGAGCTTGGTGTAAAGATATTATAGTTAACGGTTTATTAAATTATTAGCCAAAGTAGGGAACAAACATGACATGAGACTTTTTGTAGAGACCATCATGGGTGTGTAAGTGTGGTGTTAATACATGTATTAAATATTAAACATGTTAAATTCATATCAAAAGTCCAATAATAATAAAAATTACATACATATATAATTAATTTAATCAATTTAATTTCATTGATTAATATTATTTGCTCGTCCTCCACGTATGGGATGCTAATGACGCGACATGGAGTCGATTGTTCTCTGCTTGAAATTGGTGTTGATAAAAATGTGGCAAGTGAAGTGTTTACCCACCCACTAAATCAGTACACTCTTTAACCCTGACATGAAGATAAGCTTGTGCGAAAGACCTTGGTGGATACAGGATAATCTACAAGTCATGAGTTCTCAGTATTTTCCTATGATGATGGACGCGACCAATAGTAATGGTAATCAGTCCAGGGTGAGGTCGGATAGTTTCATTATGCAGAGCTTGGGGAGAGCAAGGAACTTGCATCAAAAGAGCATTACGAATTTGAGTGGACTTGGAGTCTGTGGAAGAGAAAATTACAAAGGAGAGAGCTTCTCTCCATGATTGGGAGGTGGACACTAAGATTGGGCACTGTGTATCAGACATGGGCGCTTCAAGAGCTAGAGACATGAAATATTTCAAAACTATGGATTTATATTGGCATATTAAAACCTTCATGGGAAGCATTCTTCTTAATGGTGATGATGATTGGGAAGCTATGCAGGATCAGATGAACGAGATTCAACTCCAAATTCAGGACCTTAGAGCTTACATAGACGTCAAGGATAATCTAGAGGACAACTAGCCAGACAATGAGTCTCAGTTGCAAGTTCCAAATCGCCAAGAGGGGAAAGTGGATTCCCTCCCCCTTAATATGTTTTGAGTGTTTTCTATTTTAGGTTTTCTGGAAAGATCATTTTTAAGTCTAGAGAAAGACAATGTTAGGATAGATAGAACTTGGGTCCCTGTTAATAGTTTTGCTAGTCTTTTATTGTTTGAGATCCTGGATCAAATAATTTGGAATGCTAATCTTTTATATTGTTGTTGATCTGATTTCCCAAGTGGCAGGCCAACATCAGTGTGGTTTTTGTGTATATTTTCTCACTCAGATATATAATATAGTTTGTTATGTTCACTGACACAAAAATTAAAATTAATGTTAAAAAATTATTTGTTCATCTATTCAATTTTACTTTAGACATAACTATTAAAATTAAAATTAAGCTATAGAGGGGAATTAAACTCCATATAAACCATTTCAAAATTTTCAATATTTTATGAAAAATCATAAATTAATTAATTATTAGATAAAAAAATAAATTTAATGATTATTTATAGAGTTGTATTTTTGTTAATGAAGTTTTATTTGGGTGATTGGGAGGAATGATTGTTATCCTCCTCGCCTAGATTCAATTAATGCAAGTGACATATTAAGTTCGTAACAAGTATATTGTTATAGTGGCTTCAAGTCTTGTTAACCAACCTTGTACCCTGAAAAGATAAATAAATAACTTTGATGATTATATATAGAGTTGCATCCTAGAAAATCAAAAACGTTGACTTTTACTACAAAACAATCTTACCACGAGAGAAAAAATAAAATAAAATGATATGAACCTAAAATAAAATCTATTTAATATTAAAAAATAATATAAATAATAAAATATATTTAAAACGATTTAATGTGAATAAAGTCTATGTAATATTTGAAAATTACCAAAATATTATAAAAATAAATAAAAATAAATGCACAATAAAATTCTCGTGCATGAGATTACACCGAGTTCCATAGAAATTATGCCACAATAAGTGCATGGACAATGAAACATATTGCATCCAAAATACTTTCTTGACCCACTCTCATATGACTCTTCTATGTGGATTAGCATGGCTAAGTGTGTCTACATCACAAAAGTTTGATATCTTAATAATGTTATAGAGAATGTAATCAATATTATAATGTGAAAATTGAACATATATTTGGTGCATGAACATATATATTCGGTTCGTGTTCATTTCTATTTTTAGTAGCACCAGTGACATTGTTCCTCATAACTTGCTTACAAGTTTACTACACTCATGGATTATAGGTTTCGTTATTATGTCAAATCATTTTAGTTTTAGACTAATTAATCATTTTTTTTAAATTGTATAATGTTTTTTTCAATAATGTCAATTGAATTTAGTTTGAGTGGTCGGAAAGAATGATAGTATTATTTTTTAGAAAACAATCATTATATTGATATTTCGAGTGAAAATCAAATATATATTGATGATCCTTTCGACTTATAACGTTAGTGGTCATTTCCTTTATAGACTGTCTCTATCAGATAAGACTATAGCCTATCCTTGTGACTTTGACTCTTACAATCATCCTTATATAGGTGTCTTTGTAAACAAATAGTTCCACATCATCATATTAATGCTAAGACAAAACCATGAGACAAACTCTCTCTAACTTTACACAAACAAAAATTGGGGGAATAATAGTTATCCTCCTCATCGTAGTTCAATTCCCGTAAGTGACATGTTGAGCTCCTAATGAGTGTATTATTGCATTGGCTTCGTATTGACTTCGAGTCGTATTATTTATCAACCTTGTGTCCTGAAGATTTTTTTTAAAAATCGATCATATTTATTAAATGTAATATTTAGAAAATAAATAAAAACATTTTGAATTTTTAAATTTGATAATGTTACTTTTTCATTGAATAAAGAGCATAATCTGACTTTAAAATTATAGTCCGAAGAACAATTGCTAAATAAAAAAAAATCAATTTTAAAACTATAAAAATTCTTGCATTACCACTAGTGTATACATGTGAGTTATAATGCAAACTTGAAAGTCGAATGAATATACATGGCGAGTTATAATGCAAGGTTCAAATCCCAAACAAATATGACGGGCCAAACCAATATACATGGTGGATTATAATGCAAGGTTCAAAACCCAAATGAATATACATGGCCAGTTATAATACAAGGCTCAAGCCAAATGATTATGGTTTTGTGATCAAAGAATTTATATGGATTGGTCACATACCTATAAAATAAATTGGTGCATAGAAAATAAACACCATATAGTGTTGTTATTGCATAATTTACATTGTGTTAATCTCCACTAAGAAATTTAATAGGGCAGTGGATCGATCAGTTCAACAATCGACTACGAGTTGGACGTATAGGCGATTAGGTCGAGCATCCTTGTCGAGCCGATTTGATGGCGTGGATTTGATAAAGTCAACTCTAAGAACTGATGATTACAAGTGGACATGAAGACCTTCTCGATTTTGTGGATGTTAGTTAGATCTTGAGGCTATCAATAGCATAACCCTTGTGTCATTATCATCAAGCGATCGAGTTGATATCATATGGAGATATCAAGATCCAATATGGATTGTAACATTTCGATCACAGTGCACTTTGCTTAAGTGTTGTAATGGTGTCTTTACACACCACCTTTTATCTTCAAAATTTTGTATTCACTCTTTGATTATCTGCAAAATTGTCTGTCTATTTCATTACAGGTTCCACCCCTTTCCCCAGCATGGTATCAAAGTCGATGGTCTAAAACCTCGCTTGTTATCTACAAACCTTGTTGAGTCAAATTTGTCGTGTGATTGACTATGGGTTGGTGGTTTGTTGATTAGAACCTTTGAAAAAGATCTTTATGTCTAGATATCGAAGATGGCTTCGAAGATTGATCATGTTGTTCTAAACAGATCAAATTATGCAGTATGGGAACCATACATAGAAATCCTAGTGAAGAGTAAAGGACTGTGGCAGTATACGAAGATTGTTTGTCCCTCCTAGGTTCTATTGTCTTTGTATCCTTATTGCTGATAAATTTTCTTTGTTTACTGGCTTGTGACTTTTGACAAACACTTGGTAGTAAATCAAAATACTTGGCAAAATACCATTATTTGTTGTTGAAGTATTCTTTGTTGGTTGTCTGGATTTCCTAATTATAGTTTGGAATTGATAAACAACGTGTTGGTGGCTAAATAATATTTTTTATTGCATTCAAAGACAAAGACCATAAGTGTAAGATGCCAACACTTATATGATAATTTCCACAGCACATAAACTCAAATGTTCTAAGCAAATTTATTATTATTAGTTGACCTGGTACAAGATATTTTCAGACCTATTATGATTGCTTGATAATCTGGTGGTTCATTTTAGCTCCAACAGGAAGATCATGGCCTTCAATAACATGAAATCACCTCCCCACTTATAGATGTATTTTGTTCTACTAAACTTGGCCTTAAGACAATGAAAATCAACCCAGCCAATAGGAAACTCATCCTAACATGTAGGAAACTCAATCAACAAGGGAAACTCGGCCTCCAATCGCCCAGAAACTTATCCAGAACTTGAAATCGCCCTTCCAACACAAGCAGCTTGGACATCAAGGGAGATTCGACCCACAATAAAGTACCACAAGTAAGAACTCAACCTATCTATCCATGATACTCGTCCAACAATAAAGAAATTTCCCCACTCAACCAACAACTCGACTCACAAAGAGAAACCTGACCCCAATGAGATCATACGACACAGCAATGAGAAAATCAACCTCCCTAAAGAACTCGGTCCTCATACAAACCAAACTCAGTCACAAAATGATAAATATCAGCCACTAAAGTGAGAAACTCGGTCACAATGAAACATAATGAAAAGATCTTAATGATCTTCTCTCCATGATCAACTAGGGTGGATAGTTTCACCATTGAACCCAATCTTCTTCTGTAGGGTTTTTCGTCCTAAGAGCCAAAGCCACAAGAGCTCTCTCCAATTCATTTTTAGAAAATAACAATGCATAATGAGAGAGGGRGCCCTTGTTCCTCTTTTATTTCCTTTTTCACCCTTTTTTGAACCCAATCTTCTTCTCTAGGGTTTTTCGTCCCAAGAGCCAAAGCCACAAGAGCTCTCTCCAATTCATTTTTAGAAAATAACAATGCATAATGAGAGAGGGAGCCCTTGTTCCTCTTTTATTTCCTTTTTCACCCTTTTTTTACTCTTTTACCCTTTTAATAAAGTAAAGTGACTTTATAAACTCAAGTCACTTAAAAACACCTTTTTAATTAATTACTCAATGTCGTTTGTAAAAAGGTTACTTTCCAACCCCGTTGATATTAAATAATTAATTAATCCCTTTTTTCCACTGACTATAGCCTACAAGAATCACTCAGGCTATTGTGTCAATCTCCTGGAGAGATCATTTGGAAAGGGACATTATAGTCTTCCCTTCCTGAGATTGTTTGTCCTCGACCAACTGCAAGTTAGGATGTTACAAGATCTAGTGCCCTTCCCATGTGGAATCCTCTGCTGGAAAGTCTCTCCACCTGATGAGGTTTTTCTCAGATCACCTTGTTATGCAATTTCATGTCCCAGGCCTCCAGAACCTCCTCAAGAACCAACACTAACTGCCCCTCCTCATCCAATGGGGATAACTCTGTCGAAGAAGTAACATGTTGTCCCAATGCCTTTTTAAGGCACGAAACATGAAACACATTGTGGATATTACTTCATTCTTGCAACTCAAGCTCATAATCTACCTCACCAACTCTCTGAATCACCATGTAGGGGCCATAAAAGTGAGGTTTAAGATTTTTTGCACCACTTTTCTTCAATGAAGACTGTCTGTAGGAATGTAATCTCAAAAATACCAAGTCTCCCACCTCAAAAGTGTGCTCGACCCTGTGCCTATCTGCATAGATCTTTTATTGATTATGTGCCTTCTCTAAATTATCCTTGAGAGTCTTGAGGATATCTTGACTCTCCCAAATCCAGTCCTTGGCTTTGGGAGCCATGTTATCCCCAAATGCCAAATCAACAAACAAAGCAACTTCATAGCCATATAGTCCTTGGAATGGAGTCATACCAATGGACATATGATAAGTGGCATTATAACAATGTTCCCCCAAATGAAACCACTTAACCCATGCATTTTGTTGCCTGGACACATAGTTACATAAATATTCCTTGAGCCACTTGTTCACGATCTATGTTCGACCATTTGTCTGATGGTGGTAACTAGTGCTAGGATTAAACTATGTGTTAACCATCCTGCCAAAATGCATTGAGGAATCTATTGTCTCTGTTAGTGTCAATGTACTTCGGCAACCCATGGAGTCTGAATACCTCCCTGAAGAACAATTCAACTACCTGTGTTGCCTTGTATTCTATGGATGTAGCAAATAAATGTGTGAACTTGGTCAATCGATCGACCACCACATATACGCAATATCTACCATGTACCTTCGATAAACATGTGATGAAGTCCATGGACACACTTTCCCTTTTTTGCACTGAAATGGGTAATTTGTGTAATAACCTCGCAGGATGAGTATGCTCTAACTTATTCTGTTGATAAGTCATACACTCCCTCACATGCCACAATACATCATCTTTGAGGCCCTTCCAAGTGAACCTCTCCCTAATATTCCTATTAGTTTTAAAGTACCCAGGATGGCCTACCAAAGGTGCATCATGCATAGCCTTCATAATATTCTCCTTCAATGTAGACTCGGGGACTAAGTATATGTGGTCCTTGTAGTAGATGATGTCATCCACCACTTTGTACCTATCATATTATATGTTGTGATCCATCAAATCACAAGTGAATTTATTCTTGGAACACTCTACCAAGAGATGAGATTTCTAGTCAGTTGAAATCTCTGCAAGTGAACATATCTCCAGTTTTCTAGAGAGGGCATCAACATCCACGTTTTTCTTCCCTTTTACATACTCAATGTCAAATTCATATGCTTGCAATGTGTTGACCCACTTATGTTGTCTCCCATTCAATTCCTTTTGTCCCGAGAAGTGTCTCAAGCTAGTGTGGTCAGTGTTAACCACAAATTTTCCACCTACCAAGTAGTTTCTAAATTTCGCCAAGGCATGCATGATGGCAAGAATTTTATTTTCGTAGATGAAGTAGAGCCTCTCAGACTCTGTGAGTTTCCTTCTCTCATATGTTATCGGATGTCTATGTTGCATCAGAACTGCTCCTATTCCCTCACCCAACGCATCACACTCAAGAACAAAGGGCTAAGTGAAATCAAGAAGTGTTAAATCTAGGCAAGTGCTCATCACTTCCTTCATCGTGTCAAATGTCTTATGGGCTTCCTTTGTCCACCTGAATTCCCTGTTCTTCATGATATCTATGAGTGGTGCATCCAACTATGAGAATACCTTTACAAACCGCTGGTAGTAGCTGCATATCCCAAAGAATCCATGCAAATGTGTAAGGTTCATGGGCGGTGGCCAATTACCCTAGGCACTGACCACATGACCCAAGTATAGGATCTATATCATGTCGAACTCACACTTTGACTCCTTGGAATACAAAGATTGATCCTCCATGATGCTCAAAATCTCATCTAGATGATCCAAGTGCTCCCCCCATGTTCTATTGTATATAACAAGATCATCAAAGAACACCAATAAGAAATTCCTCGGCTATTTGTTGAATATGTGGTTCATGCAAGACTAAAATGTAGTTGGTGCATTGGTCAACCCAAACGACATGACCAGAAACTCATAATTCCCATAATGGCATCTAAAAGCAGTTTTGGGGATATCTTGTTCTCTAACTCTAATATGATGATTCCCCGATCAAAGATCAATCTTCTAAAAATACACTACTCCATGCAACTCATCCAAAATATCATCGATCCTGGGGATATGGTATTGTTTGTTGTGGAGCCTGATTATATTCTTGATTTAGAGGTCTTGTTTTCAGCCACACTTGGACCCCATTTTCTGACGGGGTGAGTGAGGGGGCTTGCCCCCCCCACATCTGGCAACACCCTCGAAGCAAAATTTTGGGAAACATTGTCTTGTAAAATATTGTAATTTCATAGTCAATATAGATCATTCATTATAAGGTCGCAAATCTGATGGTAGAAGTTATGTTAGGGTTTTTTTCCCTAGAAAGCAACCCTCTTTTCTTGAGGGAATTGTATTACAGTTGTGTATGTGAGTGAATGTTGAATTCTGAGAGAGAAATTTGTAAGAGAAAGAAGAGGAAGTTACAACGAGCATGTTGTAGGTTGTATCCCTTCATTTTACTGGATAATAAAAGGGAAGGACTTGGAAATTTCTCACCCACATTGGGTGAACCACGTATATTTGTGTCTCTATTGTATTGTGTATCTTCTTTGTTTTATTTCCACATTTGTTTTATTTTATTGCTCCACGATCTTGTTTTTCTAACGAGTACCTATTCTTTATCATATTCTTATTCAAGGCTCTAGAGTCAATGCACATCCACATGGTGCCATCCTTCTTTTTCACCAACACTACAGAAGAAGCAAATGGACTAGAACTAGGTCTGATGTGTCCCATGTCTAACAATTCCTTAATAGCCTTCTAAATTTCATCCTTGAATTTCTTTGTATGTCTATAGGGAGTAGTGATCATGGGTTTTGTGCCCTCCTCCAACTCAATGGTGTACTGCTCAAATCATTTGTCAGGTGATCTCCCTGGAGGCATATGTCCAAAAACTTTATCATGCTTACTCAACAACACTTGCATATTTGCATGATGATGTTGTTGGCCCTTTGCATTCTCCTTAGTTGTAATCAAGAACTCGGTTGCACATGCTATATATCCATGCCTAAAAAGGGCCTCCATCCTTTTGGTTGACACAACCTTAGGTCCACCATTTTACATGCCCCTTGGGACAACCTTCTTGTTGTTTGTTGTGTTGAACCTCATATGCATTACCCAGTAGTTCATTGTAATTTCCCCTAAATAATGAAGCTACTAAACACCCAAAACTATATTAGTGTCCACCAAGTCAACCACATTGAAATCATCGGTCAAGGTATAGTTTCCCAATGTCAAAACCAACCTAAGAATCTTTCATGTGTATGTCATATTAAATCCATCAACAACCACCACATTGAACCCCTTAAAGTCCTCTGTAGCAATGCATATATTGGTCGCCAACACTGCATGAATGAATTTTTAGGTCACGCCACCATCAATCAAAGTTGTGACATGTTTCCCCCGTAGTACTCCTCTGACTTTGAACGTGTAGTGTCTAGGGGTTCCTGGTAGAGTGGTGATAATCCCACCCTTGGCCTCCACATGCGGTTTCTCATCACTTGAGTCTCCCTACTCATAACCCTATTCCTATGTAGCTTCCTCCTTTTCCTCATCGTTGTCTGAGTGCACCTATATATAGTGCACATTTCCCTTCTCCATGCACATGTGTCCCAACTCCCAAGGCTCTTTGCAACTGAAGCAGAGTTTCTTCCTTCTCAACTCATTGTGGGTTGCCTCGTCCATCTTCTCCTTTATAGTCCACTCTTCCTGAAAAGGTTTCTTATTTTTGTTTTTCTGGGGAATAAAAGGCTTGGAAAAATATTTTTTCTTTGGGACTGCATCCTCCTTGTCCTGTGTCCTGATGATGCCATCCTATAGAGACTCTAGTTTGAAGGATTTAACCCAACCACGTAGTGGCTTAGATAATCCTTCAGTGAACAACATAACTAGCCTCTACATGGATATATTTGTCACTGTGACTACAAGCCTCTGGAACTCTGTAATTTAGCCATCTGGTGTCCCAACCTATCTAAGTTGTTCTAGTTCTCTGAAATGCAATTCCAGATCCTCTTTGTCAAATTGCTCTATCAACTTTTATGTGAAATCCAAATATGAAGTAATGTTGGAATGTCCCATGGTGATCAATCCATGGTACCACCACGCATGGGCCTCTCCATCTAAGTGCAAAGTAGTGAATTTAATTGCTTATATCTCTGTCATAGGGTTGAGTTGGAAGTATGTGTCAAACTTATGAACCCATTATCTAGTTGTGCACTTGTTTGAACCATCAAAGTGTTGGGTTGTTATATTCTTTACAGTGAAATTCAAATGTCGAGGTGGTCCGACCAGGTAAATTTTAATTCGAAGAAATCGACATCAAGTCGAAGAGGTCATCCAACAAGAGGTCGACAAGTGAGTGCATGGAAACCGACTGAAGACCGAATGGAGGTCAACTGGTAAACTGACTTAGATTCAATTGTAATAGAATCCTAAGATTTGTGGGATTTGTATCCAATGATCTGGGTGAATCTGTAACCATTTTTGGGCATCTTTATTTAGGGTTTTCCTACTGTAAAGCATATAAATAAGGCGTGTTGTAATGTTGTAAAACATAATCTTTTAGAGAAATTTTTTAGAGGTTGTTCGTCATGTAGATGTAAATCGAATTGGATAGAGGGTTGTTCTTATGTAAAACAAGAAGGTATGATGTTGATTGTATCTTAGATGTAGACCAAGGTTAGGCATGTAACCTTTTATTCTGAAGGAAAAAGACAACAAGAAAGCAAAACGCTCAAGGAATGTTGGTTTTCTCATTTGGGTTTCTAGGGTAAAATCTCTATGTAGTGTGTGTTTGGTTTGTCATTTACTTTCTTGATTAAATCTTTCTTCCTCTCTTCTACTAGGTTTAGTGTGGAAGTGTTTCTCATTTCCTAACATGTGGTACTAGAGCTTGGTTTAATAACATTGTATCTGAGTTATACCCTAGGTTTAGTAAGAGTCGTAAGTCAAAAATCTTTATAGTTGTGAATAAAGAATCGCGAGTAGCTCAAAAATAGAGATCGAAAAAATCAATGGCCAGAACTTTGAGCTTTGGAAGCTTAAAATTGAAGATCTCATTGTAGATCGAGAACAATGGGCAGCAGTTTGTCCAGGTACCATTCCGGCAGGTATTCCAAGGGGAAAATGGGAGAAACTCAAGAGAAGGGCAAGGAGTATGATTCAACTTTGTCTTGCAGATTTGGTACTACTGAATGTCTCAGGTAAAGATTTGGCCAAGAAACTATGGGACAATTTGGGGAGCTTCTACCATTCAAACTCCCTAGTAAATAAGTTGTTCCTTAGAAAGAAATTGTATCTTCTGAGGATCAATGAGAACGGTTCTGTGACTGAGCATTTAAATGTATTTAATACTATAATAAGCCAATTATCTGTTGTGGATATTAAAATCATTGAGGAGGAGAAATTTGTTAGCCTATTATGTTCTTTTCCAAACTCTTGGGATAGCTTAGTCATGGCTATAGGAAGTAATTCAACCACATTAGTTCTAAAATATGTGATTGCATCTCTATTGTCAGAAGAAATGAGAAGGAAGAACATGGAATGATCGACCAAATATGTATTAGTGGTAAGAGGTTTACCAATTGACAGAGATAAAAGAAAAATCTTTGTTAGAAAGCTAAGTTGAAGGGTAGATCTAAATCCCCAGCTCAATCGACAACAAGAAGATGTTGGAAATGCAGTAAAGTTGGCATTACAAAAGGGACTACAAGTTGAAGGAAACAAAAGCAAATATGGGATCCAATGAGAAGCAATCGACTGAGAGAAAGATGACTCTAGATAAGGGAGGCGATGTGTACCTGGCATCAACCAATACATAGTTGGATCAAGATGTTTGGTTGATCGACATGGGAGCATCCTATCATATGTCACCACATAGAGAATGGTTCTATGAATACAAAAGATATGAAGGAGGAGATGTGTTCTTAAGGAATGACTCGGCAACCAAAATTCCCAGACAAGGAAGAGTTTGACTGACATTACAAGATGGGAGGAGTGGAACCCTTCTAGGTGTGCTACATATTTTGGGTTTGGAAAGAAACCTGATATTTTTCAACAAGATGAATGATGCAAGGGTGCACACTCTATTTCAGAAGGATACGTGCAAGATGGTCATAGGTGTGATGGTCTTAATTAAATGAGTTCAGATTGGAACCCTATACAAGTTATTAGGGAATGTCGACTCGACTAGATGCAACAACATCATTGTTTTTTAAGTTGACTCGACTTGAATCAACTCGAGATAAGTCGATTCAACCCGACTCGATAAGTCCTCATCAAAACGACCCGACCATGCTATGGCATGAGAGTATGAGACATATTGGAGAAAAAGGACATCAAGCTATGCATAACAAAGGTATGGTCGAAGATTTTCCTAAATGTAATTTAGAAGTCAACTTTTGTGAACATTGTATATATGGAAAATAAAGTCGGGTGAGGTTCCCATCTAGAGCGACAAGGGCAAAGGAGATTCTAGAATTGGTTCATAGTGATGTGTTTGGCCCTATTTTAGTGCCTTCACTTGTTGGATCCCTGTATTGTGTCTCCTTCATAGATGATTTTTCCAGGAAGGCATGGATATATTTCCTGAGGAAGAAATCATCGGTTTTTGAAAAATTCAGGAGTTTAAATATTTTGTAGAAAACCAGACAGATAAGAAGATTAAGGTGTTGAGAATTAACAACGGTGGTGAATTTTGTGGAAAGAAATTTGATTAGTTCTGCAAGCAGTGTGGCATAGCATGGAAAAATACCACACCATATACCCCACAAAAAAATGGAGTTGTTGAGAGAATGAACAAAACATTGATGGACAAGGCAAGGAGCATGCTAAGTGGTGTTGGGATTGCACAATAATTCTGGTCAGAGGTAGTCGACACTGCAAAATATCTAGTGAATATGTCTCCTTCGTTGATGTTAATCAACACGACTCCACGTGAGGTATGGTTTGTAAGAAGCCTTCGGTTTCACATCTCAAAAAATTTGGTTGTGATGCATTTGTGCATGTTCCCAAGGAAAAGAGGAGAAAGATAGACAAGAAGGCGATCAATTGTACTTTTATTAGATACAAATAAGGAATGAAAGGATATAAGCTCTAGGATCTTGCATCAAAGAAAATAATGTACAGTCAAGATGTGGTCTTTAGAGAAGTTGGAAGGAGGTATAAGTATGAAGTGATGGTTCAAATAGAGAATAATCCATAGAAGGTGTAGTTTGAACTGAGGAATGAAGAAGGTGATTCAGATGAGTCAACCGAATCAAATGAAGAGGTGCAACAACCAACATGGTTGTAAGGAGGTCAGAACGAGTAAGAAAACCAGTTGAAAGGTATAGTCTGCCCAAATTTCATTCTTCATTTGTGTTAACTGGCACTAAAAATGATCCAGATGGATATCAGTGGCCACCCACCTTTTCTAACTAGCTCAAAACAATTTTCTGACATTTTTGGCAATTTACTATTTTTAGCAATTTTTACTTCCGGGGCCATTTTGAGGGCCTAAATGAAGGTTTTTCGGTATTGATCTCCTTAATGATAACCAAAGGAGTAATTGAGCCCCCAAAATGAATCCCCTCGACGATACCTTTCCAACGGGCTATCACACGCCTAAAACGGAGATCGTATGCAAAAGTTACGACCCCGGGAAGTTGATGTACTAGCTTACCCAAACGGGGCCCACATGACTTTTGGCGTTTCATTTCCTAGGGTTAGGTTGTTGGATGTCTAGGGTTTTGGGAATTCTTGCTTATTGTAAAAATGCCTTCAAAGCCTCATTTTAACCTTCTTCTTGCGAATGTGCTCTGTCGTCACATCTCTTCTCAGAGATAAGCTGCCACCATTCTAGCAAGCTTGTTTCAGCTGCATTTTACAGTTTCAGCTTATTTCGTTATTGAATAGAAAACCAGTTTTACTGTATCTCTGTTATTTTGTGTTAAGCACTTGTTAATAATATGCATTCATTTTTTTCTGCTCATAAAATCCGGATCAAACAAAGAGCCCAAGTCGGTTAGGGAGGTACTCAACTCGACAAAGGGAAAACTCTGGAAGGACGACATGATCAAAGAGATGGAATCCTTGCATAAGAATGAGACTTGGGATTTAGTCGAATTACCTAATGGAGGAAATCATGTTGGTAGAAAGTGGGTATTCAAGAATAAAATGAACGTCGTGGGTCAATTCAAGAAATTCAAAGCTTGATTGGTAGCGAAAGGATATTCCCAAGTCGAAGGAGTCGACTTTGGTGAGATTTTTCCCCTATTGAAAAATTAACTTTCATTAGAGAACTAATTTCTCTATCTGCAACATTTGATATATTAATCAAACAGATGGATGTAAAGACAACATTCCTATACGAGGACCTCTAAGAAGAAATCTACATGAAACAACCTGAAGGATTTGTAGTAAGGGGCAAGAAAGATTTAGTGTGCAAATTGAAAAGATCTCTTTATGGTCTAAAACGATCACCAAGGATGTGGTACCAAAATTTCAACACATACATCCTTAGTTTGGGATCTATGAGAAGCAAAGTTGATCACTACATATATTCCAAAGAAGAAGATGGGTGTTTCATATATGTATCATTGTATGTCGATGACATGTTGCTAATTGGAAACAACATGAACACAATAAAGGAGGTGAAGAAGCAACTATCCTCCAAGTTCAACATGAAGGATTTTGGTACATCAAACTTCATTCTGGGAATGGAGATCAAGAGAGATAGAGCAACTAGAAATCTCTGGTTGAACCAGAAAAAGTATATTGAAACATACTTGAAACGTTTCAACGTGCAATATTGCAAACCTGTGAATGTGCAAATTCTTGTGGGATCAAGGCTAACTGTTGAACAATGTCCGAATACATGGGAGGAAATAGAGGACATGGCACATGTTCCCTATGTAAGTGATGTTGGTAGTATAATGTATGTGATGGTCTACACTCAACCAGACATTACCCATGCAGTGAGAATGTTGAGTAGATACATGTTGACACTTGGGAAGGAGCACTAGACAATTGCTAAGAGAGTGTTCAGGTATTTGTGTTGCACAAAATACTATGTTATATTCTACCAAGGAAAACTTGGAGGTGATAGTGAATTAACTATACATGTCTTTGTCGACGATGACTGGGCTAGAGATATGGATATGTGTTCAAGATGTTAGGTGGAGCAATCAGCTGGATGAGTAAGTGACAGTTGGTTGTAGCCTTGTCAACAACAGAAGATTAATACATGGCAGCCAGTCAAGGAAGCAAAGAAACAGTATGGTTGGAAATGTTGTGCTCGGGAATCGAGTTTGAGAAGAGAGCTATGAATATAAGTTGTGATAGTCAAAGCACAATATTTCTGGCAAATAACCTAGCTTATCATTCCAAGACTAAGCACATTGATGTATACTATAATTTTGTGAAACACATGGTGGAAAGTAACAAGGTGTTGCTGGAGAAAGTAGACACATTGAAAAACATAGCAGACTCTTTGACCAAGTTTGTGAGTACTGTGAAGTTCTCTTGGTGTAGAGAGGAAATGTGCAATGTTCCCTTGGGTCTATGAATGAGAGTTCGTAAATATCTCAGTTTCAGCAAAGAAGACAACGAGTGGGATAATTTTGGGTTGTTATATTCTTTGGAGTGAAAGTTGAAGGTTGAGGTGGCTCGAATGGGTAAATTCAAAGTTGAAGAAATCGACAGCAAGTCGATGAGGTCATCCAACAAGAGGTCGAAAGGTTGGCGCATGACAACCGACTGAAGACTGAATGGAGGTCAACTGGTAATCAACTGGTAAATCGAATTAGAGTTGAATGTATCAAAATCCCAAGATTCGCGGCATTTGTAGCCAATGATCTATGTGGATCTATAAAAAAAAATGGGCGCATTTATTTAGGGTTTTGCCTATTGTAAATCCTATAAATAAGGCATGTTGTAATGATATAAAATCTAATCTTTTAGTGAAATCGTTTTAGAGGTTGTTGGTCATGTAGATGTAAGTCGAATTTTCTACAGGGTTGTTCTTGTGTAAAGAAAGAAGGTATGATGTCGATTATGTCTTAGGTGTAGACCAAGGTTAGGCATGCAACCTTTTATTCTGAAGGAATAATTCAATAAGAGAGAAAAATGCTCAAGGAATGTTGGTTTTCCCATTTGGGTTTCCAGGGTAAAATCTTTGTGTATTGTGTGTTTTCTTTGTCATTTACTTTCTTAATTAAATCTTTCTTCCTCTCTTCTTCTAGGTTTAGTGGGGAAGTGTTTCTCATTTCCTAACATAAAGGAAGGAATGGATAACTTTCCAACCTTCCACATGAGATCAATATTTTGTTGACCCATGTTGATATCCCTTGGTATGTTCATGTATTTGATAGTACAATAGTCATGTAATGACATGGATGCATGGAACTCATCACCAAGAGCTGGGTACTCCCTCCAGTAGTCATAAAAGGTTTCACCATGTGCTTGTTGCCCTTGATTTCTTGTTTGTTGATCCCCCAAGAAATGAGGCAAAAGAGGTCTAGGAATAATTCTACTACTAGTCCTAGTGTTGTTTTGTGTGGGAATATTGTTATTGTTGCCTTCTCCATGCTTCATGTTGTGTCCATTAGTACCCCCTGTACCATTGTTTCCCCCATGGTTTTGGTTCCCATTGTGTCCATTGGAACCTCTTGCACCATTGTTAGTCCCATGGTTTTTATTTGCTTGAGTGCTGGCAATTAATTGTGTCATAAGTGTTGATTAAGGTTGGTTTTCATTGATGTCAACCCTTGAAGAAAGTCTGGTAGTGAATTCTAGTAGCACAAAGGTTTGGGTAATGGACCTAAGTTTGTTTCATGTATAATGGTATGAGTTTTAATATATTTGAAGGTAATACTATTCCATATGGATAGTACATGTCATGCCATTTCTGGTGGTATGTGGAACATCACATAACTCCTCACGATTTGAGAGTTATGACCTTACAAAGTTGGAGGACCCTCATATGTTGGATTGAAGCCCCAAAAGGTCAAAGAAGTCAAAGAGATTGCAAAGAAGAAATTATTATTTAAATGATAAAGTAAAGTGACAAAGTCAAGAAGGATTATTTAAATAATAAAGTGAAGTGACAAAATCAAAGAAGATTATTTAAATGATAAAGTGAGGTGACAAAGTCAAGGAGGAATATTTAAATGATAAAGTAATGGAGAAATTTCTAATTATGGAAAGTGGTTAACCCTAAAAATGAGGAAAATAGTTTAAGTGACCTAGAAATGGGTTAAGTGACCTAGAAGATGGAGAGTATAAATAAGAGGCAAGGCTCTCTCATTTTACATCACACTTTAGCATATTGAATATCTATAGGTGACTAAGGTAACCAAAGGATATCTAAGCCTAATTTCAGAGAGAAGGTGAAGAAAAGAAGGTCGGAATTCAAGGGAGGATAAATTCTTTTGATGATGCTTTATAAGGTATGTTTTTTTTTGTTTTCTAGTTTGTCTATGACCTATGGGACTAGCCTGTGGCTTGAGAAACCACGACTCAGGGGCATCTAAGACGTCAAAATCACCCGGGGATCGCACCCGACCTGAGCCACACCAACCCTTAGCATGGCTGGATTTTTTTTCCCTGCAAGTTTCAAACCTATGACTTTAACATCACAGAGTGCCTTAACAACACACTCCATCACCGATTGTCCTACACCTCGGGGACATTAAATTTGAAGGAAATGGGGGTGGGCTTTGATCCACTTATGTGTGCACAGGTCATGATACCATTTAATATGATATCTTTGGGTGCAACCACACGTTCGACCACTACCTCAAGGTTCCCCCATGGCTCCAGGTAAATCCCTCATGAGAATTGAACCTTTCCCAATGGTGAAAAAATCCTCGCTTTCCACCATTATATCCAACCCCTTTGGGCGCTTTATAAGGTATGTTATTTACATGTCATCTCACCATTTTCGTCGTAACTTTTTTTCTAGAATGATTCAGACCGTGAAATTGATATAACATTGAGGAAACATATCCAAGTATTTGTGGTAAAAAATTCAGCTTGTGGGTCATTTTATTTTTGGAGTTACACTCCGTGGAAAATAGGGTTTGTGGCTAGTCCTGAAACTAGTCTAAAACAGGTGTTTCAGGTAAAAACATCATAACTTATTCATAACAGATCCAAATTCAGTAAGAAAAAATGTGTTGGTTAGAGTACAGTATATAGTATTTTTTGTAACATTTTCATCTTGATTCAACAAATATTTCGTGTGGGACACACTCTACAAGGTCGCTCTTTATAATAAGCCAGAATTCAGCAAGGTATGTCATTTTTTCTATAAATCCTTTTCTGAGAGGTTCCAAGTAGTGACACCTGGATTGATTGCATAAAAAACATTGAATAACATTGTGTATTAGTTTCATATCTTTATTCATTACAGGTAAATAGTTATGATTATTTCAAGTTAGGGTTGTTGACTAATCCCAAACTAGTCATGTGAGACTAAAGAAAAGATTGATCAAAATTTTAGTCTCTTGTTGTGAAAGTTAAGGAAGGTTTGCAGGTATGTGATCATATACAC
>ML777066.1:1549563-1612124 GCA_009831015.1 Picea engelmannii | reverse complement strand
ATAGTTGATGAGTAGTTGACACATGATTGGTACATACTTGGTACATGGTTGGATGCACTTGTTTATGGTACAGGTTGATTACAGGTTGTTTGGTATAGGTTGGTGCATGGTTGATGCACTTGTTTATGGTACAGGTTGAGGTATAGGTTGATGCATGGTTCAGGTTTATTGGTACAGGTTTACAGCAGTATATATCACAGTGATAGTGTGACAGTGGTTCCATCATTCTACTTCTACTTAAGGGTGGTTGGACGAGGCAAGGACAGGTGGTTGTAGCCACCTTCTAGTTGTAGTCGGAGAACATAGGGGGTTGTAGCCTCCTTCTGGTTGTAGCCAGAAAATAGGGGAGTTTGAGCTTCCTTCAGGTTATAGCCTGAGAAAAAAGGGGGTTGGAGCCCTCTTCCAGTTGCAGCTAGAAAACAAAGGAACTTGGTGCTTCTAATGAATGTAATTCTTCAAGACATATAAGAAAAAGCATTATGTGGTTTTCTCCCGCTTTGGGTTTCCACGTAAAACACTGGTGTATTATGTATGTGTATGATTGTTCATTTGTTCATTTCTTATTTACTCTGCAGTTATTGGATGATAATGTTACATTGATATAACACTTGGATTGTATGGTTAAAAACAATTAAATTTCTCTATCACTGATTCACCCCCCCCCCCTCAGTAATCCAACAATTGGTATCAAAGCAGGTTCCTTCAAAAATCAGTTTAACCACTGAAAGGTAGACCATGGAGAGAAACAACTTGTATAAAAATGGAATATCACAGTTCAATGGACATAAGTATGCATTTTGGATCATAAGGATGAAAACATATATACATGCACATGGATTTGAAATTTGGCAATCAATTCTAGATGGATACACAACACCAGCAATTCTGCCAACAAATGACAAAGAAGTGAAACTCGATCAGAATAATTCCAAAGAAAAAAATGCACGTCTAAATGGTCTTAGTGAAACGGTATTCACCAAAGTTTCAGATTGTAAATCCGCTAAAGAGATTTGGGACAAACTTCAAAATATTTATGAAGGAGATTCAAAAGGCAAAGCAGCAAAGCTTCAAACTTACAGAGGTCAGTTTGAACAACTTAAGATGAAGGAAGATGAGAATATTACAGCTTACTTTTTACGAGTTGATGAAACGGTAAATGCAATCATAGGATTGGGAGAATAAATCAAAGAATCTGTAATTGTTCAAAAAGTACTAAGATCTCTTCCTATGAGATTTGACCCTAATATATCAGCACTAGAAGAAAGATCAAATCTAAACTCAATAAGCATGGACGAATTACATGGAATCTTCACAGCATATGAAATGAGAACTGAACAGGAAAATCCAGATATAAAGAAGCAGCCTTCAAAGCATCCAAAAAGTCAAAGCAAAGGGGAAGAAAAAAATAAGAACATAGCAGCAGCAGTGAGGTCTCGGAAGATGATGAAGAAGTGGCCAACTTTGTCAAAATGTTGAACAAGGGAACTGACGGTAGGTATAGAGGTAAGCTTCCTTTAATTTGTTTTAATTGTGATGGTATTGGTCATTTTGCTAAAAAATGTCCTTATAAGAAAAAGAGAAATGATGAAGGTTACTCAAAAGGCAAACAAACATATAAAGGCAAAAGAGCCACAAAGAAAGTTTTCAAGAAAAGATTATGCACCAAAGAAGACATCTCATCATCAGATGAAGATGAAGTCAGTGACAGTGAGAAAGAAAGAGTTCTATTCATGGCAGTAGAAGACTCTGATAAAGATGACTCTGAAGGAGAATATGAAGAAGCCGAAGAAGAATATGAAGAAGTCGAAGAAGAAATTGAAGAGGCAGAAGTTGGCTACCGAGACGAATTAGTGTGTGCCATAGAAGTTATCAGAAGAGAAAAGAAGAAAAACAAGAAAATACAAGAAGAACTAGACAAGAAAGAAGACACTCAAGAACTAGAACAAATGATCACAAATTTGAAGGTTCAAATAGAAGAAGATAAAAGAATTGAAGAAGCACTCAAAAAGCAGCTAGAAGAAAAAGAGAAGATCATTGGAAATTTGGAAGTAAAGATTGTCACATTAAGAAAGGATTTTCAAAAGAAAAATATGCAGAACAACTCAAAAGTTTTGGATGACATTATCAACAGTAAAAAATCTCATCATGACAAGTCCAGACTTGGATACAATTAGACGGAAAAAGGATCAAGCTCCAAAACAACAAAGCAAGAAAGATATCCAAAAAACTATGCAGAAACAATCAAGGGGGATAGGAAGATTACAGGGACAGTCCTCCACTGAGAAGATTCAGATTTCAAAATAAAAAACTAATGGATAGGCCTCATGAAGAAGAAGAATTTATAAGCATACCTCCTTTCAAAATATATTCAACTCCCAAGTATCAAACTATCTTTTTTGGTTTATGTTATGCATGTAATAATTTTGGACATAAACTTGTGAATTATAGAGCTAACAACAGGAACACAAACAACTTTGAAAGTCATACACAAAGGGGTGATCCAAGAAGTCCTAGTGAAACACAGAGAAGAAGTTACAACAGGTTTGAATCTTTGAGCACTAAAGTGGAATGTTACAAATGTAACCATTTTGGACACATGGCAAAAGATTGGAGAATGACAACCCCTCCTAGAGAACCGCAACAGAATAACAACAGTGACAAACAGGAACCTCATAAAGGACATGGATAAGAAAGCGGGATCAATATAGCAATGAAGAATACACACTCGCTCTACAAGCTAAGCAGAAGAAATGTGGTTGGTATGTTGACAGTGATTGTTCAAAACACATGACAGGTGATAGAGACAGGTTTCTTACATTATGAAAGGAAAGAGATGGATCAATCTCCTTCGGTAATGATGATTCAGCTAAAATCATTGGAAAAGGCATAGTCAGAATTGGGAACAAGAATACCAAGGCAGAAAATGTTCTACTAGTAGAAGATATGAAACATAATCTTCTAAGTGTGAGTCAAATGTGTGACCAAGGTAATAAAGTTACTTTCGATTCACAAAAGTGAGAGATAAGAAAAGAAGGTTCAAGAAAATTGATTTCTACAGCTGTGAAAACTTCAAGAAACATATATGTATTAAGTGAAATTCGAAATGAAAATTGTTGTCTAGGAAAGGAAGATGAAATTTGTCTATGGCATAGAAGAATGGGGCACATACATTTTGATAACCTTGTCAAAGTCAGCAGAAGAGAAGCAGTCAGATAAATGCCCTGGATCACGAAACCAACCAACACTTTATGCAAGCATTGTCAAATCAACAAGAAAAGCAAACAAAGACCAGGCTCAAATCAAAGGAACAATCAATGACAAGACCACTGGAAATTGTGCATACTGATCTAGTTGGACCAACTACAACAAAGGGTTTAAAAGGTGAGAAATACTTAATGTTATTATTTGATGATTATACAAGAATGACTGCAGTTTGTTTTCTCGAGAATAAGTCAAAAGCTTTTGAAAACTTCAAGATCTACAAGGAAATGGTTGAAAATGAAATGGATTCAAAAATCAAATGCTTGGGATTTGATAATGGAGGAGAATTCACTTCAAAGGAATTTATGGAATATTGCAACAGTCATGGAATAAAAAAGACATTCTTCATTTCTAGGACACCTCAACAAAATGGAGTTGTTGAAAGAAAGAACAGGACAGTACAGGAAATGGCTCGAACAATGCTAATGGATTCCAAATTGATAGATATATTTTGGACACAGACAGTGCATACAACAGTTCACATTCAAAACAGAGTAATGCTCAGAAACAACACTGACAAAACTCCCTACGAGCTATGGAAAGGAAGACCAGCAAATGTGAAGCACTTCAAAGTTATTGGAAGCAAATGCTACATCAAAAGAGAAGATGGAAAAATGGGAAAGTTTGACTCTCGTGTGGACAAAGGAGTACTTGTTGGTTACTCAAGTACAAGGAAAACATACAAGTGTTACAATCTAGGACTGAACAAAGTTGTAGAAAGCATCAACATAACAATTGATGAAACATGCAGACCAGAATCAAAGGAAGAAGAAAATGAATCAATGGAACAGCTTTTCGAAGAAGAAGCAGAAGATGAAAAGGAAGTAGAAGAGGAAGATGAAGAGAATCTGACAGAAGCAGAAGAGCAATTTCAACAAGTGCCTCCAAATACACCTAGCAGACGAGTACAGAAGAATCATCCTTTAGATCAGATTATCGGAAACAAAGACGCAGGAGTTGAGACTAAAAGAAGAATCTGTTCATGAGAACAAACACACCTAGCACTCACATATACGATTGAACCAACCTATTTTGAAGAGGCCAACAAGGATGAATTTTGGAACAAGGCCATGGATGAAGAATTGGATCAAATAGAGAAAAATGACACTTGGGAATTGGTTCCAAGACCAAAGGATAAGAATGTGATTGGCACAAACTGGGTATACAGGAATAAATTGAACGAAGATGGACAGGTTATAAGGAACAAAGCTAGAWTGGTATGTAAAGGATATGCACAGGTTGAAGGAATCGACTTTGAAGAGGCATTTGCCCCAGTTCCCAAAATGGAAGCAATCCGGTTGCTTTTAGCTTATGCATGATCCAAAAATATTAAAGTGTATTAGATGGACGTAAAATCATCTTTTCTGAATGGGGAACTTGAAGAAGAAGTCTACATTAAACAACCAGAAGGATTTCAGTTGTCAGGGAATGCAGACTATGTGTGCAAATTAAAAAAGGTCTTGTATGGTCTAAAACATGCTCCTAGAGCATG
Organism: Picea engelmannii; assembly: GCA_009831015.1. NCBI lineage: Eukaryota > Viridiplantae > Streptophyta > Pinopsida > Pinales > Pinaceae > Picea > Picea engelmannii. The sequence goes on along the minus strand of ML777066.1, from coordinate 1,607,371 downwards.
GTACTCTAGACTAGATAAATATCTACAGTAGGCGGGGTTCAGAAAAGGAAGTGCAGACAACAACCTCTACATCAAGTTAAGTCAAGGTAATATTTTATTAATTGAAGTTTATGTTGATAATATTATTTTTGGTAGTGATGATGACAGGTTAATCCAGAAATTTGCAAAGGATATGCAAAATGAATTTGAAATGTCATTACTTGGAGAACTATCCTTCTTTTTGGGACTTCAGATACGTCAAAGCAACCAAGGAATTTTTATTTCTCAAACCAATTATATCAGAGAAATGTTAAAGAGGTTTGGAATGGAATATTGCAAACCAGTTGCAAGTTAAGTAAAGATGATGATTCAAAGTCTACAGATCAGAGGCAATACAGGTCAATGATTGGCAGCCTACTATATGTGACAGCATCCAGACCAGATGTAATGCAGGCAGTTGGACAAGTGGGATGATTTCAAGCAACACCAAAGGAATCACATGTATTAGCAGTGAAGATAATTTTCAGATATCTCAAAGGAACAGAAGAATTTGGATTATGGTATCCAAAAGGAAAGGATCTATCTCTTATTGCCTACACAGATGCAGATTGGGCAAGTTGTATTGATAACCGACGAAGCACCAGTGGAGCGGCGTTCTACTTGGGTGAGTGTTTAGTATCATGGCTAAGCAAGAAACAATCATCAGTATCTCTATCTACAGCCGAGGCAACGTATATTGCAGCAGCAGCATGTTGTACACAGGTTCTTTGGATGAAACAAATTTTGATAGAGATACAGGTTGAGTATGATGAGCCCATTCCAATCTATTGTGATAATACAAGCACCATCAGTATCTATAAGAACTTGGTGATGCACTCCAAGATGAAGCACATTCCAATCAAGTATAGCTTTCTACGGGAACAGGTTGCAGAAAAGAACATCAAAGTTGAGTATGTGGGCAAAAAGGAACAAGTGGTAGACATATTTACAAAACCACTTCAACGAGAAGCGTTTGAGTATCTTCACTAGAGACTCGGAGTTATTTATACTCCAAAATGAATGTTTTTGAATGCTTATCTTCTATGTCTTAGATGTACATGAGGAAGCACCATAAAGAGGATAGTTCAGTCAGGGGGAGCAGACCTGGATGGAAATATACCATTTCCATTGATGAAAAAGGCGGAGATATTCCTTAGATGCAGAGGATAGAGGCATGGTTCCAAGGGGAGCAATGGTCACAGAGATGAAGAGGACAGAGACATGTTTCCAGGGGGAGCATGAGTGATATGACTTTCAGTATTGCATCAGAGTGTTTCCATCAATGCCAAAGGGGGAGATTGTTGATTAAGGTTGGTTTTCATTGATGTCAACCCTTGAAGAAAGTTTGATAGTGAATTCTGGTAGCACAAAGGTTTGGGTAATGGACCTAAGGTTGTTTCATGTATAATGGTATGAATTTTAATATATTTGAAGGTAATACTATTATATATGGATAGTACATGTCATGCCATTTCTGGTGGTATGTGGAACGTCACATAACTCCTCACAGTTTGAGAGTTATGACCTTACAAAGTTGGAGGACCCCCATATGTTGGCTTGAAGCCCCAAAAGGTCAAAGAAGTCAAAGAGCTTGCAAAGAAGAAATTATTATTTAAATGATAAAGTAAAGTGACAAAGTCAAGAAGGATTATTTAAATAATAAAGTGAAGTGACAAAATCAAAGAAGATTATTTAAATGATANCGTGAGGTGACAAAGTCAAGGAGGAATATTTAAATGATAAAGTAATGGAGAACTTTCTAATTATGGAAAGTGGTTAACCCTAAAAATGAGGAAAATAGGTTAAGTGACTTAGAAATGGGTTAAGTGGCCTAGAAGATGGAGAGTATAAATAAGAGGCAAGGCTCTCTCATTTTACATCACACTTGAGCATATTGAATATATAGGTCACTGAGGTAACCAAAGGATATCTAAGCCTAATTTCAGAGAGAAGGTGAAGAAAAGAAGGTTGGAATTCAAGGGAGGATAAATTCTTTTGATGATGCTTTATAAGGTATGTTTTTTTTTTTTTGCTAGTTTGTCTGTGACCTACGGGACTAGCCTATGGCTTGAGAAACCGCGACTCAGGGGCATCTAAGATGTCAAAATCACCCGGGGATCGCACCCCGCCTGAGCCACACCAACCCTTAGCATGGCTGGATTTTTTGTCCCCGCAGTTTTGGAACTGATGACTTTAACATCACGGAGTGCGTTAACATCACACTCCATCACCAACTGTCATACACCTCAGGGACTTTAAAATTGAAGGAAATGAGGGTGGGCTTTGATCCACTTATGTGTGCACGGGTCACAATACCATTTAATATGATATCTTTGGGTGCAACCACACGTTCGACCACTACCTCAAGGTGCCCCCATGGCTCCAAGTAAAGCCCTCACAAGAATTGAACCTTGCCCAATGGTGAAAAACTCCTCACTTTCCACCATTGGATCCAACCCCTTTAGGTGCTTTATAAGGTATGTTATTTACAGGTCATCTCACCATTTTTGCAATAACGTTTTTTCTAGAATGATTCAGACCATGAAATTGATATGACATTGAGGAAACATATCCAAGTATCTATGGTAATTCTTCCTGACAAGGTTTCTTCCCCTGTTAATTTACTAACTTCTTATCTCAATTGATAGGGATTTTTGTGTTTCAAATGAGTAGTCTTCTTGATACCAATTTTTTGTAGTGATCGAGTCTTTTCAAAACTTAATCTAAATACTTTCTTATTTACTAACCAAAATACTTCCCCTGAGTTTTTACTGACTGTTCTCCCCCTTTGTTTCTAAAAGCGTAGCTTTTTCTGACAGGGCCTCTCCTCTTGTTATCTCTACAGGATGTCATGTACATCATTTTGTACATCAGAATGTTGTTTTTGTGGATGTCGATGTCCTACTAGAACACTGCGCAATTGTAGCTCACATTATTCAAATAACTCTCGGATCTGCCCATTGATTCTCATCGATCTCTAACCAGATGTATCCATCTTTATCCAAGATGCTTCTTTACTGTACATTGCTCTAAAGTTGCCTGAGAAAATTTATACTATGCTTGTCACATGACTGCAATTATCTTTGCAGAAATTAACTTCACTCTTGTTTACTTGTTCAGTCTTTGCTATCCACATATGTGAGTGTCCTGGTTTCTTGAACTTTGTTCTTTGATCTTCTATTACTGCAATTTCATTTTTCTTCCATGTTTCATTTACTCTTTTTGTCATATTGTATGAAACATTTCTCATTGACTGTTTTCTTGAGTTCCAACAGTTATAGGCTTTGTGGCCATATCCACCACAACTATAGCATCCCATAGTGTAACAATGTGCAGCAATATGTCCAACATGATTGCAGTTCCAACATCTTACACTGTTTTTGAACCTACCAACTTGTTTTCTTCAATGATGCCTGCAATCCAAGGCTTTATGACCATATTCATTACAAGAAAAACAATAACCATTAAAAACATTCTCATGCCTTCTTTGATTCATCCATGAAGGTGTCTCTCTTCTAAACTTTCTTTGAGGTGTATGAGTAGCTTTTGGATGTCTTCCTTGATCTAATCTTCTAAATTTTGTAGTGTTGCTTTTATTTCTTGAACATGAAGAACCTAAGTCATACCTGCTTTCACTTTTTACAAATGAAGGAGCTATGTTAGACCTGTCTTAATCATTTACAAATGAAGGACTTGTGTCAAACATGTTTTCACTTTTTACAAATGAAGGAGTTGTGTCAGACCTGTCTTCATCCTTTACAAATAAAGGACATGTGTCGGACCTGTTTTCACCCTTTACAAATGAAGGACCTGCATCAGGTTTCTTAGGAGTATTGATTTCTTCCTTGTTGTATCCAAGACCAGATTTTTCATTTGGTGATCTCTGACTATCCAAGATCTCATCTAGGGTCATGGAGTTGTTCATGAACTTGATTTGGGTGTTTGACTTCTCAACCTTATTTCTAAGATTCACAACTTCTACTTCCAGCTTATGACATGATTCTTCCTTTTTGTTCAGCTGGTTCCTCACTACCTTCTCTCTTCTTTTGGCTTCCTCAAGTTGGATTTTAAAATTGACATAGATTCCCCTTAGTTCTTTTAGATCTACAAGGCTTTTGCTTGGTTCATCACTTTCCTTCTTTTCTTCTTTTGCTTGACTGATTTCATTTTTCAGTCTCTCGATCTCCTCTTCCTTTGCTTTTGTTATATCGACAACTTTTATTTTCAATCTTTTGATCTCTTCTTCTTTGTTTTCTAACTGAATCTTTTGCTCATATATGATCTCTTCATTGTCTTTGAGCTTTTCTTTTATTTCCAATATATGCCCTTGATTGCTAAGCTCATCATCTTCCTTCTTCTTTTCTTTTGCTTGACTGATTTCTTTCTTCAACTTATCGATCTCCTCTTCTTTTTATTCTAATTGATTATCTTGCTCATATATTATCTTTTCATTGTCCTTGAGCATTTCCTTTATTTCTAAGATATGTTTTTTACTCTTTTCAAGAAATTATTTGGTGTAGTCGTGGAGATAGCTATAGTCTGAATCATTATGGTCATAACAGTATTCACAGAGACTCCAATCAACCTTTTGTTTGGCCTTTGATAGTTCTTCTTCTACTTCTTCCATGAGATAAATGCTAACATAACATTCTTTTATTGTATCTGAGTATTCTTCTTTACTTGCAGGGGAGGTTTCAATATAAACATTATTGCAATCGAAATATTGTGGAGAGTCTTTACCTTTATTGATGGTTGAGTCTTCCTCTTCATCCTTGATAGGAATGTTGTATGTGTCTTGTCTTTTGGTTTGATACATATCTTCTAACTTCATCCATAAGTCCTTGGCGAATGTGCATAGTCATATGCTTACCTTGACTGTATCTGATAATCCATTGAGAAGAATCTTCAATGCCACTTCATTGTTCTTCCTTGCTTTTCTTTGGACTGTAATCTTGGATAGATTCTTTGAGGTAGTTAAGTCCCAGGGCTTGCTTACTAATGAATTCCAAACTTCAGATCCTCTTGACTTCAAATATTGTTTCATGTTTTCTCTCCATGAGGAATAATCTGTTCCATCAAATAAGGGAGCTTCAATTGCGGAGAGAGCTATATGTCCACCCATTTCTTCAGGACCTATCTTCTAGTGGTTAAACTGTGTTGAAGGAACCCACTCCGATACCAATTGTTGAACACGCCTCCCACACTAAGAGGGGGGGGTGAATTAGTGCATGGAATTTTCCTACTTTTCTTCTTACAAGTTAGTAGTTAAAACATAATTGAACAGATTAAGAACAATTAAATCATAATCACAATGGACAAGAGATACCAGACATTTGTGTAATATTTTGTATAATTGATATGTATATATATGTGAATATAGTAATATGAATTTTCCCAGCACCAACTATTTTGTATCAGCACCAACTGAAGTAAGGAGCACCAACTCCTCGGAGAGCACCAACTCTCAAGCAAGACCCAGCTTGTTGATAGAACGTAGTCTATCCAACTAGAGTTTATACACTAATTCAACTCTAGTAGCAGTGATCCATTATTGAATCAACTCTATCTCATTATCAGAGGTATACCATAAATGCTCATCACCGCACTTCATCTTCTCTCTGAAATTTGTGCCTTCTTCACTTTGTCTTCTCTCTGATATTCGCACGGACCTCAAGTCCGCATCCCCTTCATTTTTGTCCGTAGGCTGCTCTTCCTCAGTGAGGCTCTCTTTTTCACAAGCCCATTCTCCTCCACAAGCACACCTCCAAGTGAACCAATCATGGTTGTATTTATACTTGTTTATGCTCAAAACTTGTTTAAGTTATTGAGATGACTTGTGCAACAAGTTATAACTAACTTGTTTATTTACAACAATTTTTGGGACCACCAGAGATCATCATTTCGGGTCTTCAATGTTAAATCTGGCATCACCTTTACTTTCAAAAATCGATCACAGGTATGGATCGATTTCCTTCATGTCTGTGATAATATAAATCGACGCTTCCTTCAAACCATGTTCATATGATCATAGGCGTAGAACCACAGGCTTATCAATTGAAGTGACACATTACATTATGCTCTTTAAATCTCTTTACCATATGACCAATGGAATTATTCAGATGTTAGGCGAGACGAGCGCTTGAGCACTTATCAATTCAACGACCACAATTCAATCTCTCAATGAGATGGATGATTGTCGGGACTTTGGGACTTCGCCCTTTGGAACTTTTGGGTTTGAAACCTTTCAAAACTTCCGAATCAGATTTCTCGAACAGATCGAACATTTTACGTTTATTTCGCAGGAACAGATCAATCGTCAGATTTGATTCTTACAAGGCTTAATCTGGCGGCCAAGACTTAATCAAGCGTTGAGATGGATGGACACCTTTTACTCCGGGTCTTCAGCTATTCTACTTATGCTATCCTTCCACTATATTTTGATCAATGGTTGAGAGTACACCTGACATCAGATCGATGGTCGAGATCTCCTTCGGGTCTTCAGACTTCAGAGATTTCAAATCTCAACCTCTTCTTTCCTTCGTACGTCAATCTTCCGGAGTTGTCAATCCACTGATGCATGTCCCTTTCGGATCAACAGTCGAGATCTCCTTCGGGTCTCCAGACTTCAGATATTTCAAATCTCAACCCCTTCTTTCATCCGGAGTGATCACCTGCTGAGTAATTCATAAGTGGTGGAGACCGCTTGCTGTCGGTTAATACTTCCACTTACACTATCCTTCCATTGTAGCAGATCAACGGTCGATAATTCTCCCAAAGTGATCTTCAAATCAGATGTCTCGTGTCCACTTCAGGACTTCAACATTCGGGACTTTGGGACCTTGGGCAAGTGCTGGTGGTAAAACTCCCGAAGCAAAACTCTCGTAGTGACGTAACTTGCTTACGTCACTTGATGATGTGTCACGAGTTGAGTAGTTGCCACGTGTCACTCTGAATCATGATTTGCACATACCTAAAATGTCGATTCAACTTGTCACTTGTCATTCTCTGACTGTGCCATGTGTCCTTGCCAACGTGGACCGTTGTTGTGGTCTGTCACAGTTTCTTGCTAACGTGGTCTGTCGACGTAGATCTCTTGATGTCACACATATTCATCTCCTTGATCTAACGGTCAAAATAGTATCCGAAGGGTATCTCAGATCGACAACTGAGAGTGACTTTGAAACTTCTCCCTTTGTGACTTCGGGACTTTTGACATTTCTTGGTGGTGAAAATCCCAAAGTAATTCTCCCGGAGTGACATAAATTGCTTACATCACTTGTTGACATGGCACGAGCCAATTTCCTCTTGACACTTGTCATCATCTGATTATACCATGTGTACTTACTAACATGGTCTTCTGACGTGGTCTGCAACATGTCCTTGTAGACATGGTCTGCCACATGTCCTTGTAGACGTGGTCTGCCACATGTCCTTGTAGACATGGTATGTTGTGTGTCCTTGCTGACATGTTTTGTTGACCAACAACCTTGATCCAACGGTCATCGTATGTCCTCCAAATCTGATGGTCCTTATTTATTTCAGATTTTTGGGCTTCGGGTATTTCGAATCTCAAACTGAATTCTTGAAGTGAGATTTATCTGGAGCATAACCTCCTCGCAACTTTAGACCCAAACTAAACGTTGTTCATCGATCATGTTCTTAGATCGATGGCTTGATCTATCTACGGTGCAGCTCTTCTAGCTTATCTTGTCCTTCCACTTAGAGTGATTCAATGGTTGATGGAAATTCTCATAAATGAGATCTCAGATCTTACCTCGCTTATCCTATCCTTCCACTTTAAAGTGATCCAACGGTTATGAAAACACTCGAAGCAGATCAACGGTTGACAATGATTGCAGAACCACAACTTGTGAGTGATTTAACTTGACAGTCAAACTCCACAATTTGAAGTTGTGTGTTGTTGGTGAGTCAACCACAGTCGTCTATCTTTGAAGCTATAAGATCTTATGCTCCTGACTAATGGCGGGATTGGAAATAGCATGATGTTTAATTCTCCTTTCGATCTCCGCAATCTATCCCTGTCGTTGATCTGGTGATTGTGCATCTAACGGTCATGACTTAATATTAATTAAACTGATCATTTGTTGGATCAACCACAGTCGTCGATATTGGAGTCTATGAGATCTGACAATCTAGGCCAATTGTAGGATTGGAACTAGCAAGTCGTTTAATTCTCCTTCCGATCTTTGCAATTTATCCCTGTCGTTGATCTGGCGATTGTGCATCCAATGGTCACGACTTAATTTGGCTTAAACTGATCATTTGTTGGATCAACCGCAGTTGTCGATATTCGAGTCTATGAGATTTGACGATCTAGACCAATTACAGGATTGGAACTAGTGAGTCATTTAATTCTCCTTTTGATCTTCGCAATCTATCCATGTCGTTGATCCGGCTTGCAGATCTGACGATCACGATCCTTCAACAGTCCTCAAGCCCACGGTCACTCATATGAGTGATGTTCGTTATATGAGACGATAAACACCGTCAATTTCTTGATCGGACGGCTACTGAGGCTTCTCACCTTTACCTGTGCATTGGTAGACTTCTCAATATTTCCATCGATCCCGACAATACTTCTGCAATGCGCTCTTTCTTCTAAGCTTTGATCTTCATTCGCTAACCCTCCTAATATTTTATCATAGGAACATTGTTGATCCTATCGTGATCAACAATAATCATGAATTTCTTCAGTTCGCTCCTCCTCCTGAGCTTACACTTTCGATCTTCTGCATATTTTTCGCTCCTCCTCCTGAGCTTACGCTTTCGATCTCTGCATATTGTTTGATATTTTCTGCTAAATGATATACTATTGACATCAATGATGATCTCATCTATAGTAATGATAATGATAATTCATAATCAACAAATCATCACATCGATTGTTGACATCAATGACAATATGTCCAACATATGCATGGCACCATCCTCATGTGTCTCATTTCTGTCTCCCTTATTTGCCTCTTGCTCTACCTCTGGTTGGTCCTCTTCTTCTGAATATGATTGAAAGATGTTTTCTGATCCTTTATACCTCCTTCTCATGTATATAATGTGTGTTTTGTCCCCCAGAATCATCAAAGTATCATGAGATGTACAGGTTAGCAGGAAAACCAACTTTGATACCACTATAATGTCCCTCCTAGGTTCTGTTGTGTTTCTATCCTTATTGCTGATAAATTTTCTTTGTTTACTAGATTGTGACTTTTGAAAAACACTTGGTAGTAAATCAAAATGCTTGTAAAAATACTACTATTTGTTGTTGAAGTATTATTTGTTGGTTGTTTCAATTTCCTAATTATTGTTTGCAATTAATAAACAGGGTTTTGGTGGCCAAATAATATTTTTTATTGCATTCAAAGACAAAGACCAAAAGTGTAATATGCCAATAGTTATAAATATAATTTCCACAACACATAAACTCAATTGTTGTGAGTGGATTCATTATTATTTGTTGACCTGGTACAAGAGATTTTCAAACCTGTTATGATTGCTTGAAAAACTGGTGGTTCATTTTAGCTCCAACGGGAAGATCGTGGCCTTCACCAATAGAAAATCACCTGGCCACACAGAGATGCAACCTGATGTACTAAAATTGACCTTGTGACAATGAAATTTGACCCAACCAATAGGGAACCCATCCTCATAGGCATGAAATTCAATCAACAAGAGGAACTCGACCTCCAATCACCCATAAACTTGGCCAAAACTTGAAATTTCCCTTCCACCACAAGAAACTTAGACATCAAGGGAGATTCGACCCACAAAAAAGTACCACAAGTAATAACTTAACCTCTTTGTCCAGAATACTCATCCAATAGTAAATAAATCGCCCCGCTTAACCAAAATCTCGACCCACAAAGAGAAACTCGACCCCCAATTAGATCATATGACCCAATAATGAGAAACTCGGCCTCCCCAAAGAAATCAATCCTCATACAAACCAAATTGATTGACAAAATGATAAATCTCGGCCACCAAAGTGAGAAACTTGGTCACAATGAAGCACAGTGAATAGATATGAATGATCTTCTCCCCACAATCATGTAGGGTGGATAGTTTCACCACCGAACCCAATCTTCTTCTCTAGGGTTTTTCGTCCCAAGAGCCAAATCCACAAGAGCTCTCTCCAATTCATTTTTAGAAAATAACAATGCATAATGAGAGAGGGCACCCTCATTCCTCTTTTATTTCCTCGTTCACCCTTTTTTTACTCTTTAACCCTTTTAATAATAAAGTGACTTTATAAACTCAAGTCACTTAAAAACACCTTTTTAATTAATTACTCAATGTCACTTTTAAAAAGGTTACTTTCTTTCCCCGATGACATTAAATAATTAATTAATCCCCTTTTTCCACTAACTATAGCCTACAAGAATCACTCAGGATATTATGTCAATCTCTTGAAGAGATCTTTTGGAAAGGGACATTACAAATTCCAGATCAAACAAATGATTAGGAAAATTTCGATGTTGATGGTAAGAAGGTTGAGGTTGTGGGGGTCATCATGACCTATATCTCGTGGGAGATTCGGTTTCACCTCAATGGAATCTAATGCCATCATTGAGTCTAGGTGAAGTTGAAGTCGTTATTCGACTGATTCAAAGAGAGCCACGTCATGCAGTTGGAGAAAGAGTTGATCTCTCTCGATCCTCATTCTTTTGACAAAATAGAGGACTATTTGGTGCATGTCAAAGAACTCTAGTTGAAATTGGGCGAATGTGGAAAGAACTATCATAATAAGGATGGAAAACTCATAGAGCTGGTCTTGATCAATTTGAGAACACCATTTGATGTGCTCGTGTCGAATTTCCGCACCAACTGGCAAGTATGCAAGGAAGATATTAAGGATTACACCTTTGAAGATTTTTGTGGCCTTTGGAATACTGATCAGCACAAATTGCTTGAAAAAGGCAAGCTTGGTGGTAAACATCAAGCCCACTTGCTCAAAGGAAAGAGCAAGTCATATCTTAGGGATAGAGTATGGTTTGAAACCTCTAGATAGAGACCTGGAAGCTACGACCAAAAACCTAAGCGACAGACAAATATCCCCCAGCGAAGTCAAAAGAAGAAGACGTGTCAATATTGTGGAAAGCCTAGACATGTGGAGAAAGTCTATTATAAGAAGGGAGACGATTTTGAGAAGGTTAAACTCCTAGAAGGAAATGTGTTCGATGAACATTGACCCGCTAATAATTTCACCTTCCAATTCAGAACTTCTCACACCTTGTTGTATCATTCTACATAGAACGAATGGGTAGTCGACTTTGGGTGCACTCGTCACATGGCTAAGGATGCCTCCTTGTTCACGTGGTTGGACGAAGCTAAGGAAAGGAAAATCTATGTTGCTGATGATTTTGGTCTGGATTTTTTTGGTTAGGGTGATGTTACCTGTCGACGTAAGAAAATTTTCAATGTCTATCATGTGCCAAACCTCAGTGCTAATCTATTGTTTGTTGATCAGTTAACACAGGTTGAGGGAATTGATTTTGGTGAGATTTTTTCTTTTGTTTCCAAGTTAACATATATTAGATTTATGTTATTTGTTGTTGTTGCATTTGATTTTGAAGTAGAACAGATGGATGTGAACACAACAATCCTACATGGGGATCTGGAAGAAGAAATCTACATGAAGCAACCAAAAGGGTTTGTTGTGAAGGGAAAGAAGGAGATGGTATGCAAGCTTCAAAAAGTCCATGTATGGTTTAAAACAATCACCAAGGATGTGATATAAATTTGATGTTTATATGTTGGGACTTGGCTTCACAATAAGCAAAGAGGATCACTGTCTGTATTTTAAATTAATTGGTGATCATTTGATTTATTTGGTCTTGTATGTAGTTGACATGTTGTTGATAGGAAACAACAAGGATATTATCAAGGATGTGAAAACTTTGTTGTACTCTAAATTTAACATCAAGGATATTGGTGTTGCAAATTTCATTTTGGGCATGGAAATTAAAAGAGATCGAAAAAATAGGAAACTCTAGTTAAATCAAAGAAAATATGTTGAGACAATAATGCATAGGGTTTAATATGTAGGAATGTAAACCGGTCAGGGTCCCTATTCATGTAGGTGTAAAGTTATTTGTGGATCAGTGTCCCAAGACACAGGAAGAGGAGGAGGACATGTCTTGTGTTCCATATATGAGTGTGGTTGGCAGTTTGATGTATGCAATGGTCTGTACTAGACCAGACATTGCACATGGAGTGGGATTTTTGAGTAGGTATATGTCAAAACCACGGAAGGAGCATTGGACAATAGTAAAGAGAGTTTTTAGGTATTTGTGTGGCACTAATAGTTATGGATTGTGCTACCAAAGAAGACTAGGTTTGGACATATTGTTGGACATACATGGATTTTTGGATGCAGACTGGGCTGGAGATCTAGATCATAGAGAAAAAGACGGTCTGTAGTGGCACTTTCAACTATAGAAGTTGAATACATAGAAACCACTCATGCAAGCAAGGAAGTAGTATGGTTACAAGGATTGTGTTTAGGTACAAAAATTTGTAAGGATAGATTGTGACAGTCAGAGTGCAATTTTTCTAGCAAAGAACCCAACTTATCATTCAAAGACAAATCATGTTGATGTTCAATATCACTTTGTGAGAGACATGGTGAAGAAAAGAAGGTGTTGTTGATGAAGGTGGACACTTTGAAGAATGTTGCAAATTCATTAACAAAATCTGTGAGCACTGAGAAGTTCTCTTGGTGTAGAGGATCTATGGGCATTGTTGCCATGGATTGTTGACTATGTAACCTTGTAACCCCTTGTATGCAAAGAAAACAACAAGTGGGAGAATGTTGGGTTGTTGACTAATCTGGGTTATTGGATTAGGGTTTTGGATGCTACGGGATCCTACATGTATATTGTATTGTAAACAATGTATGGGGTGAATGAATATAGAATATGTTGATTTTCCCGGTTTGGGTTTCCAGGGAAAAAATCTCTGTGTAATGTGTGTATTTTCCATTGTATATTTTATGTTCTTTTATTGAAAATTTGTTTGCAGTAAATAATTGTACAAGGTTAAAATCTACATTTGGTATCAGAGCTATTATTGGCTTTGCGGGGATGCCTTTGTGATCATGGGTTTGGCTTGGGACTGTGATATGCCTTGTTACAGTGGGAGATCTGCGGTATTGATTCTTCAAGTGAAAATAAATGGTGAGCAGTTCGAAAATAGAGATTGAGAAATTTAATGGGCAAAGTTTTGAGTTGTGGAAGCTCAATATGGAAGATCTGTTGGTAGACAGAGATCATGTGCCAAACCTCAGTTCCAATTTATTGTTTGTTTCTTAGTTAACACCGACATGTAATATTGTTGACTCTTGGCTAGATCGGTTCTATGTTTATGATTTCAAGAAAGGTAATTTGATTATCACCAGAGGGATTCTTGAGCCGAAAGACAGTCTATATAAATTATGTGACATGACTCGACTTGATAGTGAACCGGCTACTCTTGTTGCTCACAGCGATGAGAAAAGTCAAATTTGGGATGAGAGACTTGGACACCTAAATTTTTGAAGTCTGTAGGCACTTGAAACTCAGAACATGGTTGTTGGTTTACTTGAAGTCTTTCCCCCTAAAGGAGTCTGTAAAAGTTGTGCGCTTGGCAAGTATCATTAGGCACCTTTTGACTCTAGTAAATCATGGTGAGCATAGAACCTACTGGAGATGGTTCATAGTGATGTATGCTACATCAATCTACCTTCATTGGTTGTTGCAAGGTATATTTTGACTTTCATTGATGATTTCTCTTGTTTCACATGGGTCTATTTTCTAAAGAATAAGAACCTTGTCTTTGAAAAGTTCAAGGAGTTTAGAGCCTTTGTTGAAGATCAATGTGGTCAACCCATCAAGTGCTTGAGACCAAACAATGGCGGTGAGTATCTAAATCGACCTTCCGAAGAATACCTATCTCGATTTGGTATTGACTGGAATTCATTGGTTCCTCATACACCTTAGCATAATGGAATTGCAGAACATGAGAATCGAACTTTGGTCAAAATGGCTATATGTCTTTTGTAGGCTAAAGATTTGCCTCCTCACTTGTGGGCTGAAGTGATGTATTGTGAAAACTATATGCTCAATACCATCTCGACTCGAGTTGTTCCTTCCATGACTCCATTTGAACGATGGTGTGGAAAGAATCCTTCAGTCGGCCACCTTCGTGTGTTTAGATGTGTTGCATGGGATCACATTTTTATGATTGCAAAAAGAAGTTGGATGCAAAGAGTTATGCTTGCATCATGATGGGCTACTATGAAGAGTTGAATGCCTATCAGCTATTTGATCATGTCAAATGGTAAATCATTATCAGATGAAATGTATGGTTTGATGAGAAGTCTTCTGGCATTAAGTTGTTGAATGCCTCATCTAGGTTACTACAGGATGATCCCTTTGATGGTGTCTCTAGCATTGATTCTCCTGTTCCATTTTTTAGTCATTCGACTGGAGAATCAAAATTTGTCCCTATTTTGACTTGACAGTCAACCTCTCAGTCAACTAGTTCATCGATCTCATTTCGACTGGTCTGCCACCTCTGTCGACTGAAAAATCTTCGACTTTTGATTGACCTGCTTTAGTGAACCCTAAATCACTTGTTTCTTGTCTACCTAGATGGTCTGCCAAGACAATTGATTTTTTTGGAGTTGATGCCAGTGATGTATCCTCCAAATGACAAACTCGAATTCAAAAGAAACATGCCAACATTTCCTTGATGAATCGTGTACTTGAAAATTCTAATATTGTTGCCTAATCAGATGTTGAAGGATGACTTGAATGGGAACATGCCATGCAGACATAAATTGATTCTTTGTTGAAGAATCACACTTGGGACTTAGTTCCCCGACCGCAAGGGAAGAACATTTTGAAGTGTAGATGGGTTTATATGACCAAATTTGCTTCTTAAGGTGTTGTTGAGCGACTTAAATCACACCTAGTTGCATAGGGATTTTCTCAACAAGAAGGCATTGACTACATTGAAACCTTTTCCCTTGTTGTAAATATGAACTATGTTCACCTCATTGTTTCCCTTGATGCTCGTTTTGGATGCAAAATCCATCAAATGGATGTGAAGAGTACCTTTCTTCATGGAGGCCTATCTAAAGAAATTTTCATGGAACAACCACCTAGTTTTGTGACAGATTCTAACTTGGTTTGTCAACTCAAGAAGTCACTTTATGATTTGAAACGGGCTCCCTGAGCTTGGTATGCGAAGATCAACAATTCCTTTCTTCGATTTGGTTTTAAATATTGTGAATTTGATCATAACTTGTATGTACTCCATACCAATGGATACACTTTAATTATTTGTGTATATGTAGATGATCTCCTCATTACTGGCATTGATAATTATCTCATCCTTAGATTGAAGAAACAACTTGCTAACTCTTTTGACATGACAAATCTTGGTACTCTACATTATTTTTTGGGTCTTCGAGTATTACCATTATGTGATGGATTTTTCATTTCTCAGTCTAAATATGTGATGGATCTTTTAACACATTTTAAAATGGTTGATTGTAAGTCTTGTGCTACTCCTTTTCAATTTAGAGTGAAGCTCCTTCAAACACCCATAGTCGATGCTACTCTCTATCAACAATTGGTCAGGAGTCTTATTTATCTTACTCATAGTCCAATTGACATTTCCTTTGTTGTTAGTTTGTTTTCTCAGTTTATATAGGATCCTAAAGAAAGAAATTAGAAAGCAATCAAACGAATTGTACGCTATCTCAAGGGTACCACTCATTTTGGTATCAATTATTGTCAAAGTTCAGATTCGTTGGTTGGCTTCATCGACTCCGATTGGGATGGTGACAATGATGATCAAAAGTCCACTTCTGGATATGTGTTTTGCTTTAGCACTTGATTGTTTTTGTGGTCATGCAAATAATAGAAGGTAGTCTCTTTGTCGACTACATAAGAAAAATAATTTGGTGTTGTTCAAGCATGTACTCAAGCAGTTTGGATCCGCCAACTTTTGGGAGAACTTAGCCTTCTTGTTCAAACATCGACTACAATCTACTGTGATAGTCAAAGTGCCATATAAGTTGTTGACAATATTGTTTCCCAGAGTAATATGAAGCATGTTGAGATCCATGCTCACTATTTGATACAAGTGGTTCATAATAACATTGTCTCTCTTGAATATTGCAGAACAGATGATCAGGTTGTTAATATCTTCACCAAACCTTTAGTTGAAGCTAGATTTATCAAGCTCTGTATGATGCTTGGGATTTAGGAAGCTACAATTAGGGGGGGAGGTTTCATGATGATGTAATTTCACCTCCTTAATCTCCAGTGACATGTGTTGATGGGGGGTGTTGAAACATCAAGCATTGATGGTTCATCACACATCTCCTAGATTTAGTCGGTCGGGCAGTCGACCTACATTTAGATATAGTTAATCAAGTAATCGACCAGATTTCTACATTAGTTGGTCGAGTAGTCGGCATGTCTATCATTCGTACAATTGACCAACATTCGAAGATAGTCGTGTGGTGGATTGACTAGCCCAACAATCGACTATGAGTTGGACGCATAGGTGGTCGAGTCAAGCATCCTTGACAAGTTGACTTGACAACACAGATTTGACAGAGTCAACTCTAACAACTGGTGATTACATATGAACAAGATCTTCCCAATTCTGTGGAAGTTGGTTAGATCTTGACGGTATAAATAACAGACCCCTTGGGTTATTATCATCAAGTGATCGAGTTGATATCATATGGAGATATCAAGATCCAATATGCACTGTGATGTTCTGATCACAATGTGTTTTGCTTAACTATTGTAATACTGTCTTTAAATGCCACCTTTTATCTTCAAAAAAAATTATTTCGTTTTTAATTATCTGTAGAATTGTCTATATGTTTCGTTATAGGTTCTACCCCTTTCCCCAACATATTTTAGGAAGTGTGTAATATTTTGTTCTAGATCTTTTTATATATGGTAACAAAATTGGACAAAATTGTTATTGTAAAGGCAACATGTGCAAGTTTTGAAGAAACAACTTAGGCAACTATTTGCTTAAGAGAAGGTGAGGCATTTCACAATATGGCTATAGCCTATCTCTCTAGAGTTTTGGCTTTATCATACAAAATGAATATTTAAAATGGAAACTCTTTACTATATGCATGGATACAAACAAATTAATGTTTCTAAAATAATTGTGGGTGCTGACAAGATGAAGAGAAAATATCACTTGTAAGGTATATGGTTAACACATTTAGCCATACACGAGTTATTTCCAAGTTATTATAAGTCAACTTTTCTCACTAATCAAATCACAATTACTAAGTGGTAAGGGTGCATGGTGAATTTGTTTCTATAAAAACATACCTTTTGAGGGCGAGTTTGTGAGTTTCCCAATGTCAAAATTAAAGGGAGAACATCAACAAATCACTCTTGATTGTTGTGAAGAAAATCATCTGCATGCTCTTGGAAGGGTAAATGTAACGTACCCAGCCTCCCACAGGCCGGGCATACCACACCAAGAACGCACCTCTTCATTGATTTTGAATTTTTGATAACAATTAATTAATAAAGAAGCATGCAATACATACATGCAATGATCAAGATTCATACTACAACATAAATGACATGCACAATATACCATGCACAACATTAACTAGCAAGCATGCATATTATAAGTACAAATCTTAGATACAATAATTCAATCCGCAGTGAAAATAAATACACAAGCAAAGGTAACCATAACAGAGAGCAGTTTTCTTTTATAGAAGAGAACCATCGACTGCCTGCAAACCAAGGACGTTCCACCCAACCGTAGACACTATTTTTCCAAGTCCCAACAACAATTTCACCCCCGATCCAGGGCTATGAATCCATAAGGATGGTTCTAGAGTGTTACTCAGCTTCCCAAACTAGTCAGCACTCAAGCTCTCGTAGGCTTCTCCAGCACTCACAGCAATCAAAGTACCCAGCTCTCTTCTACCGAGCCTGCACCACCCAAGATAATGGACCTCCACCCTTCTCTGCCACATAGTCCCTCAGGCAATCCTTCTCCTTCCAGGGCTCCAATGCATATGGTCCAGAATCTCCATGTGGAAACTATCAGGACTCGTGGCTGTGAGAAAAGATGAACACAGGCCAAGCATCTCAAACATGCATGACTCAAATCATGGTTGGATTACACCAACAATCTCTAAAGCCAAAAAAATTGTGGTTGTTCTTCAATGGTTTGATTTCCTTTCCCAAGAAAACGCGAATGAGGAAAGATGAGTGAGTGAAGGAATGAATGGAGTGAAGACTCCACGAGAGAGGATGAACAATGAACAAATCGGGTGAATGAACACGTGAGGCGACCAACAACAACACCAAAATGGGGACGGGAATGAGAGTGAGCGAATGACCAAAACGAATGAGAGAATTAGCCAACCAGAGAACCCCTTCCATAGACCAGGGATGGGTTTTTGTAAATCGTGGGGATCAAGAACCTCTTGGCCTTCCCCCAAGAATCTTACGTAATCGATTTCCCCCATTACATAAAATGGGTAATATAAAATAAATACTTAGCCCCTCAAGCCCCCTCTCTTTTGGAATCATAGCCCCATATAACTCTAGTCCTTGTTCATCTAGCAGCCAACGATTTATTTATTATTAATAATGATCACACATTACATTTTTTAGGAATGCTAACCTCTTTTAATTGATTGGGCACTCTGGCCTCTCAGCAATTAACAATACATTATTTAATATGGGGGATCAAAACCCGAGGTCTTACATCCCATCCCCCTTATTTTGGCACTGTCCTCGGTGCATATACAAAACATGAATCAAAATTCCAAAATATATTCAAAAAGTTGCAGGTACTCTACCCGCATGGCATATTCATGCTCCCAGGTAGCATCTCCAGGACCGTAGCAGGTCCATTGAACTTTTACCAGCTCTATAACTTTATTCCGGAGCATTTTGAATTTTATGTCCAATATTCGCACTGGTTGGACCTGAAAGTCTCCCTCTGTCTCTACCTGAATCATATGCCAATCAATAACATGGTTAGGATCATGTACATATTTCTTTAGCAAAGAGGCATGAAATACATTATGCACATTCATGGAAACATGCAATGCAATCATGTATGCAACTGGCCCTATTTTGTCCAATATCTCAAATGGACCAAAGAATCTGGATGCCAGCTTTGTACAACTACCCAACTTCAAAGAGCTCTTCTTGGGCTATACTTTCAAAAGTACATGCTCTCCTACTTTAAATTCTCTTGTTGTCCTATTCTTATATGCATATACTTTCTATCTATCATGAGAAGCCTTTAAATTCTATTTAATCTTAACCATCTGGTCTGCCATCTCCTTGAGCAACTTTGGCCCAAGTACCACTCTATCTGATGGGTTGTCCTTGCTTACTGGAGTACTGCATTTTCTATCATACAAGGCTTCAAATGGGCTCATATTCAACGAAGCTTGATACCCATTATTATAGGTAAACTCAACCAAGTGCAAGTAATCTTCCCACTTAGATGGTTTGTCCATCACATACATTCTCAACATGTCTTCAATTACTTGAATGACCCTTTATGTTTGCCCATCTGATTGTGGATGGTATGTTGTGCTAAAGTTCAAATTTGTACCAAATCCTTTAAATAATCCTTTCCAAAAATTTGAAGTAAACTTTGTGTCTCTGTCTAAGACAATTGTCTTAGGTATCCCATGCAACCTAGTAATCTCCCTCATGTAAATTTATGCAACATTAGTTGTTGTATGCGTCCTTTTCACAGGAACAAAATGAGTAGCCTTGGTCAATTTATCAACCACTACCATGATGGAATCATGTTGCCTTGTTGTCCTTGGAAAATTTGTTATAAAATCAATGGTTATCACTTCCCATTTCTTCTCTAGAATTGGTAATGGTTGTAGAAAACCTGTTGGGTGTCTATTCTCAGCCTTTACTCTATGACATTCCATACATCTGGCGAGGTAATCAAAAACATCATTTTTCATCCCCATCCAAAAGAATTGGTTTCTTACTACTGTAATTGTTTTCTGGTAACCAAGATGTCCAACATATGGAACATTATGCATTTCTCTTAATACCAAATTCCTAAGTTCTCTGGAACTAGGAACATAAATTCTATTTTTATACATAAGTAATCAATCTTCCTTCATCGCATACTCTTTCATTTTCTATTGTACCTCCTCTTGCTACAAGCTTTCCTTTACCTGTAGGTAATATTGATCTGTAACATCAACATCTAAAATTTTGCTCTTCAAGTTCGACTGATCCATACTGACAACTGTAGCATGCATGAGATGCACTCTTCTACTAAGTGCATCAACAACTTTGTTTTATTTTCCTTTGATATGCTTGATATCAAAGTCGTATTCACTTAAAAATTCCAGCCATCTTGTTTGCCTGGCATTCAAAGTTGGATGTTCAAAAAGATATTTCAGACCATTATGTCTTGTTCTTAATTTGAATCTCTTTCCCATGAGATAATGCCTCCACTTCTTCAACGTGTGAACAATGGCAGCAAGCTCCAAGTCATGTGTGGCATAATTCCTCTCATGTTCCTTAATCTTTATGGACTCATAACTAACGACATACCCATTTTGAGTGAGGACTCCACCAAGCCCTTCCTTGCATGCATCTGTACATACCACAAAATTCTCATTTGGGTCAGTAATCTTCAAAATAGGTGCACTAGTAAGTAATTCCTTCAACGAATTAAAATTTTCTTTACATTTTGTTGTCCATTGAAATTTAATTCCCTTCTTTTGCAAAGAAGTGATGGGATGAGCAATCTTAGAGAACCCTGCTATAAATCTTTTGTAGTAACCAGCTAACCCCATAAAATATCTGACTTCTGAAACATTCCTGGGTGTTAGCCATCCTCTAATGGCTTCAATCTTCTTAGGATTTACTTCTATACCATGTTCTGAAACAACATGCCCTAAGTAATGGATTTGTTCTTGGTAAAAAGAACACTTACTCAGCTTGGCATACAACTGTTGTTCTCTCAGCACTTGCAATACCAGTCTTAGGTGATATTCATGCTCCTCTTCAGACTTAGAATAGACAAGTATGTCATTCAAGAATACTATGACAAAATTATCCAAATAATTTCTGAATATGCCATTCATTAAGTGCATAAAGATAGTTTGTGCATTGGACAATCCAAATCGCACCACTACAAATTCATAATTCCCATACCTGGTTCTAAAGGCTATCTTATGGATGTCTTGTTACTTGATTCTAACCCGATGGTATCCTGATCTCAAGTCTATCTTGGAGAATATCTTTGCTCCTCTTAGTTGTTCAAAGAGGTCATCAATTCTAGGTAAAGGATACTTGTTCTTTATAGTAAACGTATTCAGTTGTTGAAAGTCAATACACAACCTCAAGGTTCCATCTTTCTTTTTGACAAAGAGTACTACTGCTACCTGAGGTGAAACACTTGGACGTATGTACCCTTTTTTCAACAATTCCTCCAACTACATTTGTAATTCTTTTAACTCTGGTGTGCTCATTCTGTAAGGTGTTTTTGACACTAGGGAAACTCCTGGCACTAGATCAATAGAGAAATCCATTTCCGTTTTTGGTGGAAACCCTGGTATTTCTTGGAATACATCCTCGAATTCTTGTAGTATCGAGAAATCTTTGAGGCTTGGCACCTTTGTATCTTTTGGCTCCTCCACATGGGTTGCATACAATTGACATCCTTTTGTGACACATCTCTTCAACTGTAAGGTTGAAATCTCCCTTATAGAGATGGGTCTTGGAACTCCTTTCACAGTGCTCTATTTTCCATCTCCATCAAGACATGTAAATGTCTTGCTATGACAGTCTAGGACAACATGATGCTTGTCCAACCAATCCATTCCAATTAGAATATCATAAGACCCCAATGGTATTATATTTAGATCAACACTGGTATTCACACCATTAAGACTTATGGAACAACTTCTGACCACCTCATGGATTCTCCTTTTGGTTCCAATGGCTAGTTGAACCGAACTTGATTTTCCAAGATTAATTTTCTCCAAATGTAAATTATCCACTACTTTAGAATCAATGTAACAATGATTTTCTCTTGAATCAATTAGAATAGAAACAGGGTGATTTATGATCTTACTTTCCACCTCAATCATGTTGGACTGGTATTCTACTTGTCGATCACCTGAGGCTACATAAATTCTTCCCATGTCTTCGACTCTTGTAGCCTCTTGGATGTTGTGCATGGTCTTCACTCTATCCTTTATGTGTGGGAAATCCTTGTACAAGTGATCTTATTTGCATCCCCAACATTGGATTGTTGGTCTTCCCCTTTTTCCCAAGAAGTATTCTCTCTTGGATTCACCCTTAGCATACTGGTCTTGATCATTTTTATTAGGCTCATTTCTATTGAAAGTAGGTTTGAATCCCTTCCTCCTCTTATCATACTTCTCCTTCTTCTTATCCCTCCAAGATTTATGCATGGATTCTCTGCCCTAGCCTTGCTCATACAATTATTTAGCCTTCCTGATGGCCTTAATCAAGGTCTAGGGTTCATCATACCAAATCTTTTCTTTATAAAAGGATGGCAGTCGATTCAAGAACCTTTGTATCTTTAATTTTTCATCGTTTATAAACCCTACATACTTTAACAACCCCAAGAACATCTTCTCATACTCTACAATAGTCATGCTTCCCAGCCTGAGTTCAAAGAACTCCTGCATTTTCTTGTCATAAAAATGCTCTGAGAGGTACTCCTTCTGGAAATACTTCTTGAATTTCTTCCAAGTGATCCTATTCTCATTAATATGTTCAACTTGCTTTAGTTGATCCCACCACATAGCAACTTTCCCATGTAAGTGGTAGGTAGAAATTACGGCTTCTAGATTTGATGAATAGTTGTGCAATTGGAAATATCTCCTGAATCCAAGCAACCATGCTTCAACAGATCATCTTCCCTTTCTCTTTCACCATCAGAGGATGGTGGCTTGAGCTTCATCATCTCTCCTTGCAAACTATCCACCTCATGTCTCCTTCTTTGGTGCCTAATAGGAGACACCTCTGGACTGCTTAAGGAATATTCAGATGCATAAAACTTTCTTGTTGAGTAAGGAGGTGAGTGGTGTCTATGAGCTCTTCTAGCACTTATGGAATAACCCGCTCTTCCACGATCATCTCTTCTTTCATGACACATGTCTTCTTCTTCTTTCTTTCATCCATTCTTGGCTCGACCTTGCAACTGATTTAATCTCTGCAACGCTCGAGCATTTATCTGACTTTTCTCTCTCATCAACCTCTCGTTGTCTGCCTTGTAGCTCTGCACTTCTATTTTCAGGCTCTTCACAGTTTCTAGCAATGTTTCTTGCTCCCCTCGACCCTTGCATCCATTGGATTCTGTCTCTGCATTGTCAATTCTGGTATTCTGGCCTTCGGATTCTTTATCATGGCTGGAGGCTCGCTCGCCTTCTTCCATTTCTTCAATATGCATTCTAAGCTGATATGTTTAAATCCCTTAATTATGCAAAATGTCCAAGTGACCATTTTGTCAAAATTAAGCATATGATAAACAAAATTTGTCAATAATGCAACAGGTCCTTTCAACTCATGAATAATATATATAAATAACACTTCCATGTTATCCCTGGCTGATACAGAAATCAATTATGCACAAGCGCTTCCTTCAAACCACTTTCCCAAGTGACCACGACTCAAAACCGCGGGCCGAATCCTTCCTGGAGATTTTCTGTGCTAGAATTATTATATCTGAGATCGTGTGGTTTAAAATCGATCGAGGGCTGAGATCAACGGTCAACAGGAGCTTTGGGACTCCGAGCTTCGGGAGTTCTGGACTATCAACACACTCAACCCTTTCGAAGTGCCAAGTCTCCAGACTACAGGATCTTTTGCCATGTATCCTTTCCCGATCAACGATGAGGATTTTCTTCGCAGCTCTGGGCTTTGGGGCTTTCCCAAGAACCTCTCCACAGATCACCCATAGTGTTGAATTACCAAAGTTCATCTCCTTCCTCCATGTATCATCTTCTGATCAACAATCGAGATTAACTCTGACCTTCGGGAGTTCTCGACTCAAAGCAACCTGCAACTCAATTTCTCTCGAGTACCAAGTCTCTGAACCTTGGGATCTTGTGCCACATATCTACTGTAATCAATGGTTGAGATGGACTCTAACCTTCGGGCCTTTTGGATTCCTTGACCCCAAATTCTCATTCCTTGAATCCTCTGAAGTACCAAATCTCTGGACTACGGGATCTACTGCCACGTGTCCTCTCCCAATCAACGATGAGGATTTACTCCGCTCTTCGGAGCTTCAGAGGTTTCACCTTCATCACACTTCATTCCTTCAGAACTATGAACTGGCGAACGCTCAGAGTCTTTGTCAGTAACTAAGCACCAAGGGGTGCTACGTGGTAGAAATAAGAAACGAACACATGGCCCTTGATGGGTGACACGTGTCATATACTAACTGACATGAATGGTCTTTGAAAAACATGAGACACAGTGACACATGGAAAGCATCAATTGTGCCCACGTCACCCTAGGTGACGTTAGCAAGCCATGTCACTCCAGTGCCTCACGACTTCGGAACTTCGAAACTTCGGAACTTTGAGAGACTACACCACAAATCCCCTTAATGTCGAATTCCCAAATAGGCTGATCTGCGGACATGTGTCCTCAAACATGAACGGTCCAAATTTACTCCAAAGTTTGGGACTTCGGAGGTTTTCTTTGTTCAGAAAAAAAAACTTCACCAAAATTTGTTGATCCCCGACCATCGGTCATCGACGATCAACAATTTTCTTTGTCCAAAAAGAAAAAGAAAAACTTCACCAGAACAATCTTCGACCATCAGTCATCGACCATCAGAGATTTTCTTTGGTTGATTTCCAACCCTTCACCAAAATTGTCGATCCACGACCATTGACTGTCGATGATTTTTGTTGGCGAACTTCCACACTTTGAATTTTTTTTGCCAAAATCCGAGGTGAATCTAGGTCGTTGATCTCTCGGCCAAGATGATCTTGATCGTTGATTTCTCCAACTCCCCAAACAACTGAAATGAATATGAACCGTCGATTTTCCTCATTTTTCAAATCGTCGAGTCAATCCAGCCATCAATTTGGTAATTTCGCCAAACTTTGTAAACATTCAAATTTTTAAAAAATTTCAAGGACTAATCTGGACCATTGATCCAAGATCGAACACAATCTTCACCGTCAATTGTCCAAACTCTGTCTAGCATTATAGAGGCCATTAAAACTCGAATTTTTTAACCTTCTAAGTCGAATTCGACTCCACAACTCCGTAGATCGAATCAATTAACTTCTTAGACAATCTTGGAATCATTCAAACTCAGATCCATTCAAAAATTTGGGATGTTTCACTCAAATGTTTCCACCGTTTTTCCCCAAATTCGCACAGATATATAAAATATGTGACAACGAATCTTCTTGATTCTCACTTGCTCTAGCCCATAACAGTCCAGTGTTTGAACCAGAAGCTTTGATACCAATTTGTAATGTACCCAGCCTCCCACAGGCTGGGCATGCCACACCAAGAATGCACCTCTTGGCTGATTTCAAATTTTTTATAACAATTAATTAATAAAGAAGCATGAAATACATACATGCAATGATCAAGATTCATACTACAACATAAAAGACATGCACAATATACCATAGACAACATTAACTATCAAGTATGCATATTATAAGTACAAATCTCAGATATAATAATTTAATAGGCAATGGAAATAAATACATAAGCAAAGGAAACCATAATAGAGAGCACTTATCTTTCATAGAAGAGAACCACCGACTGGTTACAGACCAAGGACGTTCCACCCAACCGTAGACACTGTTGTTCCGAGTCTCAACAGAAATTTCACCCCCAAGCCAGGGCTATGAATCCACAAGGACGATTCCATAGTGTTACTCAGCTTCCCAAACCAATCAACACTCAAGCTCTCACAGGATTCCCCAACACTCACAACAATCCAAGTACCTAGCTCTCTTCTACCCAGCCTGCACCACCCAAGAGAATGGACCTCCAGCCTTCTCTACCACGCAGTCACTCATGCAGTCCTTCTCCTTCTAGGGCTCCAGTGTAGTTGGTCTAGAATCTCCATGTTTGGACTCTCAGGACTCGCAGCTGTGAGCAAAGTTGAACATGGACCAAGCATCTCAGACATGCAAGCCTCAAATCATGGTTGGATTACACCAACAATATCTACAACCAACAAAATCGTGGTTGTTCGTCAATGGTTTGATTTCCTTTCCCAAGACAAATGTGAATGAGGAAATATGAGTGAGTGAAGGAACAAATGGAGTGCAAACTCCACAAGAGAGGATGAACAATGAACAAGTCAGGTGAATGAACGCGTGAGGCGAGCAACAATAACGCAAGAATGGGGACAGGAATGAGAGTGAGCAAATGACCAAAACAAATGAGAGAATTAGCCAACTGGAGAACCCCTTCCACAGACAAGGGATGGGTTTTTTAAAATCATGGGGATCAAGAACCTCTTGGCCTTCCCCCAAGAAGCTTACGTAATTAATTCTCCCATTACACAAAATTGGTAATATAAAATAAATACTTATCCCCTCAAGCCCCCTCTCTTGTGGAATCATAGCCCCCTATAACTCTAGTCCTTGTTCGTCTAGTAGCCAACGATGTATTTATTATTAATAATGATCACACATTACATTTCTTAGGCACAATGACCTCTTTTAATTGTTTGGGCACTCTGGCCTCTCAACAATTAACAATACATTATTTAATATGAGGGCTCAAAACCTGGGGTGTTACAGTAAATGGAACTGACCAATCTCATGTAACATTTATGCAGTTCAACTGAGTCTAACATGTTACTCTACAGGAAACTAAAATCAATGGAAGAGTGCCTAAATACAATTCTCATGGACATGGATTTCAATGAGTTTTAGGATGACTAGTAGAAGCACTGCGTGACTTGATAGTGGAAGATGTTAGAGGTTTTTTTTTTTTAAACTAGAACTGGAATTCATATTATAAAAGGGGTTGTGTTGAGGCAACAACAAACTCAAAAATACTTACAAAAATTGGCTCTAAGCCTGAAGATACTTCTACTACAAGTATATTGAAATACAAAGATAACTTCCTAGAATACTTCTAGACAGACTGGTTGCAAACCTCCTTTATAAATTGCCCAACAAAAAAACTATTCTAAAAAACATTTAATCGTGGACATACTCAATATCCAAAACCTCTTATGCTCCACCCTGAGGTGAATGATTTCCTTTTGTTATCACATATAGTTGTCAAGGGCAGCAGGTCATCCAAGTTCGTGGTCTGCATAGGAAACGTTTGAGCACAGCATGCAGAGTAGCTCATTTTGGGCTTAAAATACAAACAAGCGGGCTCAGTTTTGCAATGGTGGAGATCCCCTGTGAGGATCAGATTAGCAACCCCCGGGTATTCAGAGTTTCACAATTGCACGAAGTATTGCGCCATGAAAAACGCCAAAGCCTCAAAGGCCTGAAGTCTCGAAGTAGATCTTGGCCATCTGAATCCATACTCCCACGCATCATCATATCTATCACTCCGGGAATTTTACTTTGGAAGTTTTGAAACAAGAAGCGCACAAGGTCCTGAAGACCCGAAGCATCGAAGTCCCGAAGTGCCGAAGCATGTGGCACTCTCATCAGGCATGACACGTGGCAATAGATCCTTCGCTTCGGGGGTTTTTCCTCCGCGAGGTTTTCCATGTTCAACGTCAAAAGTAGCATCCCCCCCCAGGGCACAATTTGGCGGATTCTAAAGATGGCGGGCGGTTAAGCTTGGCGGTGGCGCCAAATCTGGCAGGTGTGTCCAGATCTTAGATCAGGACCAGATCTACGGTCACAGTCGATTGCGGGGACGCGACATGGTCAGGCGATTATTTTCTTGAGTGGTCCCGCAATTGAAACCGTGGTTTGGCAAAAGTAATACGTGGCAAAAGGTGGTGGATTGCGGGCTCAAAATAGGTGTGAACCCAAACCACCTTTGAGTGGCCCCGCAATCGCGTGTTTATATAGCGTCCTATCCGAGATCAGCGTGTGGCCACCCCATGGGCATTAAGTTGCATTTCAAGGCAATTAATGAAGTGAGACGGCAGTTGAAACTTCGTCTCACCGCATAAATGGAAAGCTAGAAAGGACTGGCAGGGAAGAGCTTGCCTCTGTCGGGAGAAGGCATGCGCAAAGGATACTGCATGCATTGTCTGACCGAAAATACACATATGGCATTGGACGAGAAGCTCGAGCACGCCTCTGTTGGTAGTGGCGAATATTTTTTGAAGTATATAGGAATCATTTTGATATTTCGGGAAGGGTCGATGATTGATCTAGGCTCCCGTATTGTAAACTTTTAAGGAAGCTCTGGTTCTTCTAGTTATGTATCTGTATTTGAGACTTCTTGTTTAATGAAAGTCGGCTTCCTTTTCATTTCTCTGTAACAACTGTGTTAGAACACTCGGGCATGGATGATCCAGTTCAGGGTAGTTATGTTGTTGTCATGTAGGTTTGATCATAGTGGCATTGCGGCTAGTTTTAATCAATTTCATGTGTTGTCTTTTCCCTCTTACATTGGATGGCTCGGGCATGGAAGATCTAGTCGAGTTGTTGCAGTTGCAGGGTGATGAAGGTTTGATCATCCTATTGCTGTAACTATGTTGCTTGCACCATATTTCAGTGTCTGAATCTTGATCTCAAGATTGCTCTTGAGTATTGAGTTTTTCCTCTCTGAGTTGCTGGAAGGCCTGAATCCAATAGTAGTCTTGTTCATCCTTCTCGCTAGGTCTTCCCTCTGCTCATACTTAAGCTCAACTTACTGACTAAATTTGAATCAATACCTCACCTATTTGTGAGTGGCAGTCCTTGTTTTCTGATTTAAAGTGATATTGTCTTGAGTCTGACCCCATTAACCTCATTTAAAATCAACCTATGACATATAAACTCTGATGGGTATTGGGCTTACCCTCTCCGCAATTAGAGGGTGACTTCTAGTGCTAACACTTTTGGCGTCGTTGTCAGGGACCAAAGTGAAGATATCTTCCCTGGGAGAACGACAATGAGCTTCTGATTTTGAAGGTGCATCAGAGATCAGAACCATTGAAGATTGTGCTTGCACCTGGCGACTCCACTGTGGTGACTCCACTGAGGCGACTCCACTATTTTAGTGTGGTTGCTTATAGCTACACCTAAAGCTCCCTGGCAGAACACAACGATCAGACCTGGTCTTTGATGGTGAACAAAGACCAGACACACTCATTCTACACATCATTCACCTGGTGACTCCATGGTTAAGGATCGATTTTCAACTCCACTGGTCTGAAATGGAAAAAATCTTGGCTCGGAGGTTTTCTCCTTTTAATTTCTCTTATATTCCTGATTTTCCAAATGTTGTCCCTACTTTTGGTGAGTGGGGTGATTTTTTGCCTAGATTTAGAGAACATAGAGATGAAAGCCCTGTTGAGCATCTGCTTGAGTTTCATAAACTCATGCATCAATGGGAAATACATCATCGGGATGTCTTGATGAAGATGTTTAGGTTCTCATTAGAGGGAGATGCTCATGAGTGGTTTCACTCCTTGCCCCCTGCTAGCATCTCCTCTCTGGAATAGTTTCACGCAACTTTTAATATGCATTGTCAGAAGTTTTATTCTTCTAAGTTAATCTGTCATAATTTTTGTTAGGAGTATAGAGATGATGTTCAAGACATAGTTCATTCTTGCGAAAGTTGTGAGGATGAGGGACATCCCCTGGAGGAGCTGGTGGAGCTGATACAATCACTTTCTGCAAGTATAGAGGAATTGAAGGAAGATTTTGCTTGCCACTCTTACGAAGTAAATATAGAGGATATTTTCGTCCTAGAAACAAATGTTCTTGACCGCCCTGCTTATGATGAAGAAGTGATGTCGGATACTGACCAAGAACAAATGATTGTTGATGAATATCCCAGTGAAGATGACGAAGAGCAGAGCTCTCCCATGGTTCATGTTTATTATGATTGTGAATTTGATCATTGGGAGAGCCATGAAGAAGAAAAGGAGGAGCCAAATGTGCATTTTATCTCTTGTTCAGAACCTATAAATGAGTAGATATCACCTGGTACCAGCCAGCCCATGCATGACAGCTATGAATCAAATTCTGAACTAGACATGAAGAATTTCCAAGAACATACAACATAGCCCTATCATATATTCATTAATGAAAATTATCATGAGGAAATCAACCATCATGGGCCTACAGAAGACCAAGAGCAGAACTTTCCCATGGGTCATGTTTATGATGATTATGACTCTAATCCTTGGGAGAGCCATGAAGAAGAAAAGGAGCAGCAAAAAGGGAATTTTGGTTCTTGTCTTGAGCCTGTAAGTGAGTAGCCATCGCCTAGAAGTAGTCAGCCTACATCATCCTTTCACCCACTTGTGCTTTCCAGATACATTCAACCATGCGTGAGCAACTGTGGAGCAGAGCAGGCTTTCTGCTACAAATTTTCTGGAGTTTGCCACTCGTTCTATGAACCTGTGGGGGAGTACATGCAGTTGCATTTCCTCCATGATTTGAAGCCTCCAGTTCTGATCCCACCATTTCCATCTAGAGGAAAGTTGAAGGATGTAATCGTTCTGCTGTCACATTTGCATCATTTGTTATTCATCACTGACAGAGTAGATGAGCTTCCAGTTAGGAAGTTACTTGAATGGCTATGGTGGAAGTTTGCTTTCACTTAGCACCATGTAAAAAATCAATTAGTATAGGAATGTACATAAAAACGCTCCTTCGGAGCCCATGTATTTGCTTTCGTTTAGAATAGTGTGTTTGTCGACCTGTAGTCCTCACCAAAAAAAATTTAGCTAGACTCCATAGCCCAATGCATAAGGCAACTGGAACTATTTGTTCTTGGCAGCTCGCAGGGAGCATGCCATCCCCTGTGGAGCCAAATGTTATCACATATAGTTTTCAAGGGCAGCAAGTCATCCAAGTTCATGGTCTGCATAGGAAACGTTCGAGCGTAGCATGCAGAGCAGCTCATTTCAGGCTTAAAATACAAACAAGCAGGCTCAGTTTTGCGACGGTGGAGATCCCCTGTGAGGATCAGATTAGCGGCCCCCGGGTATTCAGAGTTTCAGAATTGCACGAAGTATTGCGCCATGAAAAACGTCGAAGTCTCGAAGTAGATCTCGATCATCCGAATCCAGACTGCCACGCGTCATCAGATCTTTCACTACAAGAGTTTTACTTTAGGAGTTTTGAAACAAGAAGCACGCAAGGTCCTGAAGACCCGAAGCGTCGAAGTCCTAAAGTGTCGAAGCACGTGGCACTCTCATCAGGCATGACACGTGGCAACAAATCCTTCGCTTCGGGGGTTTTTCCTCCACAGGGTTTTTCATGTTCAGCGTCAAAAGTAGTGTCCCCCCCCCATGGTGCAATTTGGCAGATTCTAAATATGGCGGGCAGTCAAGCTTGGCGGTGGCGCCAAATATGGCAGGTGCGTCTAGATCTCAGATCGGGACCAGATCTACGGTCACAGTCCATTGTGGGGACAATACATACTCACGCGATAATTTTCTTGAGCGGTCCCGCAATTGAAACCGTGGTTTGGAAAAAGTAATACGTGGAAAAAGGTGGTGGATTGCGGGCTCAAAAGTGGTGTGAACCCAAACCACCTTTGAGCAGCCCCACAATCACGTGTTTATATAGCGTCTTATCCGAGAGCAGCGTGTGGCCGCCCCATGGGCATTAAGTCGCGTTTCAATCCCGAGAAAGGGTAGTTAATGAAGTGAGGTGACAGTTGAAACCTAGTCTCACTGCATACATGGAAAGCCAAAAAGGACTGGCAGGGCAGATCTTGCCTCTAATAGGGGAAGGCATGCACAGAGGAGACTACATGCATTGTCTAACCGAGAAGGCATGTATGGCATTGGATGAGAAGCTCAAGCATTCCTCTGTTGGTAGTGGCGAATATGTTTTGAAGTATATAGGAGTCATTTTGATATTTTGGGAAGGGTCGATGGTTAAGCTAGGCTCCTGTATTGTAAAGTTTTAAGGAAGCTCTAGTTCTTCTGGTTATGTATTTGTCTTTGAGGCTTCTTGTTTAATGAAAGTCGGCTTCCTTTCCATTTCTCTGTAACAACTGTGTTAGAACACTCAAGCATGGATGATCCAGTTGAGGGTAGTTATGTTGTTGTGATGTTGGTTTGATCACAGTGGCATCGCAACCAGTTTTAATCAGTTTCATGTGTTGTCTTTTCCCTCTTACATTGGATGGCTCAAGCATGGAAGATCCAGTCGAGCTGTTGCAGTTGCAAGGTGATGAAGGTTTGATCATCCTGCTGCTGTAACTGTGTTGCTTTCACCATATTTCATTGTCTGAATCTTGATCTCAATATTTCTCTTGAGTATTGAGTTTTTCCTCTCCGAGCTACTGGAAGGCCTGATGCCCATAGTAGTCTCGTTCATCCTTCTCACTAAGTCTTCCATCTGCTCATACTTGAGCTCAACTTACTAACTAAATTTGAATCAAGACCTCACCTATTTGTGCATGTCAGTCCATGTTTTCTAAGTTAAAGCAATACTGTCTTGAGTCTGTGCCCATTGACCTCGTATAAAACCAACCTGTGACATATAAACTCTAATGGGTACTGGGCTTACCCTCTCCGCAATCGGAGGGTGACTTCTAGTGCTAACACCTTCAATATCCCTTGGAATTGTGTCGCGACCCCCCTGATCATCTTATGAGTTGTCAATATGAGATATTATTGAATCATTGTGGTAGGAGGATGACTAAGAACATTGAGGCTACACCAATGACTAGATATGATGACATACCAATTCCAAATTATCTATGCATTGAATTTGTACCTTGAGCAACTTGTCCAATTCCTCCATTTTATTCATAACTTGTTGAATGGCCAACCTATCAGCCTCTCCACTTCCTCATGCCGACAAATAATGTGCTTCACTTCACTTTAGGAGGGACCCATTATCTAATGGAGCAAACAACCATAACTTTTGGGCCACAATCCCCAACCACACCAACTCCCAAAAATATCAAAGTGGCTAGACCACCTCCCATAGGAAAAATAGCACCCAGTACTAACAAAACCAGAATTAATAGAACAATCTACTAAATCATAGCCTAGAAAAATAAGGGCATGGAATCGTGAATAACCAGAATCAAAGGGAAAGAACCTGATGACCCAGGAGGGCTCGACCATAGCCCAAATCATAACCAACATTGAGTTGAGACCTCCAAGAAGAATAGAACTCTGCCTGCCAACTACCATGAATCCATAGTGAACCCTTATCATAGAGCGATAAACCTCTCTACCTCAAGAAGGGAATGGATCCATCACCAAAACCTTAATAATGAATAACCCTCCACTGTACAAATTCAAATGAATGCGCCCAATAGTCTTGAATCTGTTCAAGTGTGAGAACTGCAACTTCACGCGGTCTTCCACACTAGCCATCTGCCAAATGTCCCTTGTATTAAATGAGCCTCCCATGCCAACTAAGGAATGGGTAGCCACCCCTTTACCTCATTTACTAAAGTTTCACCCTCCTCAAGGTTGGCACCATTCTTAGTCATGTGATCGACACAAGAATTGTGTTCATGAAGGATGTGGAATAGGGAGAATTCTCCAAAGTCCTCTAGGAGTGCAAGGACACCAGACAAGATGATTGAAAAAATATTGTTTACAATGATTGTTCTTCTAATATCCACCCTAATCACCAAGAATAACGAGCTTAAGAAGTTGCATTTCTTTTGTTATTCGAAGGCCTTTCTAGAGGGAATAATCCTCGACATAGTTGTTAGAATGGTTACCTAATCTCAGGCATAAGATGTTAGCAAATTTCCTTCAAGATCATTAATAATCCCCCCCCCCTCCTCCCGCACCTGCCACCCCTAGGTTGTTTCGAGAGGCTCCATTGAAAAAAAGAATGTTGGATTGCTAGAGGTATAGCCAATCCTTAAATCCCTGATCAGATTTCTTGATTGTCTGCTTAGGGGGAGGAGTAACCAGACATTTGGGCAATGAATGATCTCCTATTTTAAATTTATTCAACCATTCCTTCTTGC
This sequence comes from Picea engelmannii, assembly GCA_009831015.1. Lineage (NCBI taxonomy): Eukaryota > Viridiplantae > Streptophyta > Pinopsida > Pinales > Pinaceae > Picea > Picea engelmannii. The sequence continues at coordinate 1,573,232 of ML777066.1, read as the reverse complement.
AATTATCCAATTGTTGATCTTTCTAATTAAGGTGAAATTGTACATAATCTGATAGCAAGGGAAATATCTAACCACAATTTTCCTTGGATGAATCACCTCATCAATAAAGTCTTTCTTATTTCACGTTAGCGAGAGGCTCCAACATAAGTATTTTGAGAGGGCTTCCCAAATCCACTTGAATGGGACTTTCTTCTTAAAACTCCCTCTGTATTTCTGCCACCATTGAGAGAATAGATATGCACATGAGAAGAGCCAAATAAATCTATGCAACAAACCATCAAGAGTTAGGGACCAAACCTCTTTCATGTAAGAATAGTCAACAAACAGATGTTGGATCGATTCCTCATCATTGAGATAGAGAACACATCGAGACATACCAACAATACCATGCTTCCTGATGTTTTCTACAATAAGAATTTTTTTATGAACTAACAACAAACATAAGATGTTTACTTTTGGAAGTCCATCATTATTCCAAATCACCTTCTATATGCCAAAATGATGATGAATCTGTAAACAAGGAGTGATAGGCTTGGCTAACTGAAATTTAGAGTCTCCCCATCCATGAGAGTTAGTGTGACATCTATTGTTGGGGGTGAAACCATGTAGGGAGAGGATTAATGACTTAAATAAATGGAACATGGTTGCATACGGTGAAATAATTTCAAATGCAACCATAAACCGGTATCCTCATTCCACGCAGATAAATCAAAGATGGTATATAACCCTTACACATCCATCCAATTCCAAAGAGGGGCCAAATCCGAACGCGATGAGAGATACTTCCTACCCATGATTCTATCTCCCCATAAATGAATACACCTGCCATTGCTAGGGATCCAGGATAAACACTCATGGATAAGAGGAATGGTAGCAAGGATTAACTTAAATATTGGCAAGCCTTTGACTTGTTTTGGAGGATTCTCTAGACATCTTAGCATATGACCTGTAAAATATTTTTTCAAGATGACACGTTTCCACGAGGCTGACTTCCATGCAATAAATTGCCACAACAATTTGGCCCCAATTTCAATACTCATATACTCAGACTCGAAAATGCCCAATCCACCCCTATCCTTGGGACAAATTACTTGATTCCAGTTAACAAGATGAAACTTTGTATGGTTGGATTTCCCACCTTGCCAAAGGAACCGCCTTCTGTTCATAGAAATCTGATTGACTGTGATGCGAGGAGATAACAAGGAAAAACATTGGTATAGGGGGAGGGTCACCAAAATTGATTTTATGAGAGTAACTCTTCCAACAAGATTTAACCAATGAGTTCCCCATTAGACAAACTTCTGACTTAATTTCTCAATAATTTGCACCCAGTCCTGAGAAGTAGAAGATTTTGAAGAAATAGGAATACCGAGATATCAGAAGGATGTCCATTTGTCAACTAAAGGGAATTGGAAGAGTCTTGAGATTGTTTGCATTACCTGAGGCTTGGAATTCCAACCCATAATATGGCATTTCTTGTTGTTAACAGATTCCCCAGAGGCATCAAGGAAAGAGTCCAGAATTTGTTGAAACCTAGACGTAATAATCAGGGAGGCACCGTCCAACAAAAGGGTATCATCTACGAATTGCAAATGATTGAGATTTTTTACTCCATGAGAAATTTACAATCCTATAAAATTCCCAAACATTATTTCATGCTCAAGCTTCCTACTTAATGATTTAGCCATACTAATAAATAGAAGAGGAGAGAGAGGACATCCTTTGTGCAATCCTCTACTGATTTGGAAGAAAATTGAACGCCTCCAATTCACAAGGGGAGTAATCCAAGGACCACTGATGCAATAAGATACCCACTTTATGAAGTTGGAGTTGAATCCAAACCTCTCTAACACCTGAAAAAGAAAACCATGCCTAACATGATTAAAAGTTTTAGCCATATCTAATTTAATAACCATACCTTCGATTTTGGCTTTGGCATTGGAGTGAATGGCTTTCTGAACAAGCACAACGTTGTCCATGATTTTTCTATATTGCATGAAGTCACCTTGATATGGGGAAATGATTTTGGGCATGATCTTTTTTAAACAAGAGGCAATAATTTTGGTGAGAATTTTATAGGAAGAGTTGCACAGGGCAATGGATCGGAACCTAGAGAAGGTGGTTGGATTGTCTTCCTTGGGGATCAAGGCTAAAAAGGAGGAATTGGTATTTCCTCCCAGTATGAAGGATTGGTGGTGGTAGTCTCTATTTTTTCTTTTGATCTAGTGAGAAATCCTAATCCTAAACCCCTCCTACCTGCACTTCATCATTTGTTACCATTTGATTTAAATCGTTGCTTTCAGCTTGTTATGGTTTGCGTTTTAGCTTTTTGGATAATTTCTTTAAGTTTGAAGTTTTTAAAACATGATTTTTTAATGATGTGTCACTTCATATGTCTGTTTGAACTTTACAAATTCAAATTATGCTAAGTCATTAAAAGCGCTACTGGAATAACATTATTCCCGTAGTGCAAATATAATCATGCCTTTATATGCGCCCGCCACCCAGATTCCGTTATGATTATCTAGATCGAGGACTAGATTTCGCATGTGTCCCACGATGGCTCCCGAATCATTTGATGATTCAAACCTTTACATGATCGGACTGCTCTGTACCCATAAAGGAATCTTTTTAAATCGTTCAATTCCCAAATATTATGATTTGAAACAATTACTCATCGTAATGATTTTGCTGAATTTTAAGCACAGATGTTTTCTCAAGAGAAAGATTATATATTAACCGATTGCAGGTAGTATATTTAGAATTTGAGCAGTGCCAGTTGTAGCAGTTTTTTTCAATGGCGCCTAAGAGGAGTGGACAAGTGGTCACATTAGAACCCGAGGGTGTTGAACTCCTCGAAAMTTATCCTTAGATGGCTCAAAGGTTCAGAGATGTTGATTGGTTCGAATTCCTTACCACTTTCCAAGGTCACGACGAACATGTCTCTATGGAATTTGCACTGAACTTTGATGGTTACGAAGTGGAGATCGGGAAGTTGTTGATGYTGGTGACAGAACAAACAATTGCCAAAKCCTGCAGATTGGTGGTTGGAGGAGAACGATGGTGGAAGAAGGAGCATGTGGTTATAGAGTTTGTTAATCAATTCTTGCTTCCAGATAAGCAAAATCCAAATTGGAGAAAAGGAGTTCCTCACAGCTGGATCAGACCAGAATGGCACATTGCTCTGATCGTTATCCACAGGTATATCACCTACAAAGGTATATTCTCACTAATCTATATCTACCACATTAGGTTATTAATGCATATAAATGGCGATTATCCTTTAAATTTGCCTTACTTTCTACTCAAAATCTTGACAAAGATGTCAAAAAGAGTGTAGTCACTCTCCTCCAATGCAAAGAGCAGTCTGTTTCATCAAGTCTTAATTAAGACTTTAGTTGTGTCTGCTTTGAGAGAAATACAGAAACCCTGGAGCTGGCTCATGCAATCTTTAAACCCTAACCCACAGTCCAGCAAACAGAAGAAAGGAAAAACGAATGTCACACAGAAACAAAATATTTCAATTGATGAAACCCCTGTCAAAGAAGAAATGCCTGTTGTCAGGGTGACAAGGAATAACAAAGGTAAAAGACCGAAGTTGGATCCATAAAAAAAAATGTTTTCTGAGGAAGATGTTAAAGGGGAAGAAGATTTAGATGAAGATTTTGATATTCAAACTACAACCAAGCATGAACTACCATCTACCAGTAAAAAGGGCGCAAAAGGACAAAGAATAAAGGTGTGCCTCTATCTCAAAACCCTAGAAGGAATTCTACTAGGGTTACCAACAAATACAAATTGAAGTCCAAAGCCATGTTCAAGCCTGTAATCAAAGAAGAAAATGTCATAGCTATAGAAGAACACTTTGAAGATGTTGAAGCAGGTACTAGGAAAAAAGAAAAAAGATCTCCATTGCATAAGAAACCAACAAAAAGAGGTAAATAGATTGTTTCATCATCTACAGGACCTATCGCAAGAGCTACAACCAGATTGGCAAAAGATAAAGAAATTGCTAAAGGTATCAGTGACATCCTTGAAAATAAAAAGGGTTACCTTATAGATTCAAATCGCATATCAGATATGCCAAAAGCCATGGATTTAGCAAGTTCTGATGAAGAACACAACTCATAATTGGTTTCTAAATACCAAGTTAAATTGAGAGAACCCAGGGTTGCCATAAATCTGAATGAGCCTGCACCTTTTGAAGAGTTCCCCGAATTCAAGGTCAAAATCAGAACTGATAGAGAAAGGATCAAGGAACTCTAGAAGACAGTGAGACAGTTGAAAAGAGAAAAGACTCATATAGAACAATGGAGTGCTCGTCAGCAAGAAAGAATTCAAGGTTTCAAGAAGAAGAAAAAAGAGCAAAGGGCATTGCTCAAAGAAATCAGAGAAATCAACTTCAGAATCTACTGGCATAATGTTGTGCTTACCACAAAGCTCAAACAGAAAATTGCCAAAGCTACAACTGTTATCATACCCTAAAAGTTTTATAATGATTGTTACAATCATAATTTTGATGTTTTCCAGGAAATATCGCAGTGTCTACTCGTTTGGCCTGTGAAATACAAAGACCTTGAAATCTATGACTAGATCAAACTAATCCCTATTTTGTAGAATCGAATTAATGCTGGCAGTATCATACGATATTAAGTTGTTGAGCAATGATCTATTTTTGAAATGTAAATGCTCTTTTTGAGCTAACCCCCTTAATAGATAGATGTTATCTAGATCTAGTCATTAAGAACATTCTAGAAAATATGATCAGGGGTTTTGTGGATAGTTTAAATAGGTAGAGGAATGACTCTGTTCAGGTCGAAAAATTGGAGATTCAGAAGAATTGTTTTGTGAAACTCCTTGTAAAGGCATTTATGTTCTATTTGACACTTAATAGCAAAGGCATATGGATGGTTAGACACTCTTTTCTACTCTGTTTTTTTTTCTTCATGCTTGAATTCATTATTCATATTGCAATGCATTTGTTTCTTGATTGTTAATTAATACAGTAAAGAATTTACAGTGGGAATTAATTTCAAGTTTTGATTTCAAACTGATGTTCTTGTTTCCTTATGATATTTTAAGACAAGAAATTATGTGAAGTTGACAAATTGTAGGCTTCATCCTCTCTTTTTCTTATTGGTTTAATCCATCTATGTGCCTACCTTTTACTCGGTCAATGGGATTTACTATGTTCTGATCTTGATTTTCATGTTATGTTATAACCTTGAGCCAGTTTGTCAACCACCTTATTCAAAAAACAAATTATAAAAACCTCCTAAACACTTTGCAATAAACCGATGATGCCCTAGCTTGCCCTCTCATAGTCAAGTGCAACTTTAGGGACTAACAGGTGGGTGTAGGACAACATTCATTTTAGATCATGCTTAATAAAATCCCGTAAGTGCATATAAAAGTAAATAAACAAACCATTTGGCCTTGAGGCTTTATCTGAACCAGACTCCATAGAGAAAAAAAATAAAAAATCAGACTTGGAGATAGGTTGAGTGAGGGCCAAGTTCTTGTCATTCATAACCAGAGATGAGATGTGCTCAAGCAAGGAGTTCACACTAGAGAGATTTGCATCATCTTGTTGAGAGTATAGGGTAGAAAAATGGTGCATGGAAGTTGCCTTAATATCTTCAAGATCAGTCACCTATGAATCATCTTCTAAGGAGATACTTGACATATTGTTCCTAGATTGTTGAGCCTTAGCCTGGTTATGGAAAAAATTGTTGTTTCTATCACCTGCCTGAAGCCATAAACTGTTGGACTTTAATTGCCACATTTCTTCTTCATGTCTTAGAGCTCTTTGATATTTATATTGGATTTCTAGTTCTTATTTTTGCAACTGGATAGTAATGTCTTTGTCCTCAAGGTCTTTTTGAAATCTTTCTAACTTGCATCTTAACGCTTCTTTCTCCTTTGTCGAAGGATTGTAGGATGATTTTTCCCAAAGCTTGAGAGCTTGTTTTACTGATAAGAGATTTTTCTCACAAATAAAAATAGGGTGGCTAGGGATCTAAGACTTCCAAGTCGCCTCAACCAACGCATCCACTTCTCAAAAATTGAGCCACAAAGGGTCAAATCGAAAGGGAAGGGGGGCATGATCAAGAAGATCTTAGATGTGGAGGGATATAGGTTTGTGATCTGAAATGAGTGATGGAAGGATATGAGACTTCAAGTAGGAGTTTCGGTTGAGAAAGTTACAATGGTCAATGAAGCGATCCAAACAGACATCAATATGCCCAGACCCAGATCGCATATTTGACCAGGTAAACTTCCCTCTTTGGGGATTAACATCCAACATATCCCATTCATCAATTAATTCCTCCATTTTATCACTAAGGGGATCACGACCATAAATCCCTCCTCTCTTTTCTACATTGTTCCCAATGACATTGAAATGACCAACCACAATGCAATCCTCGAAAAATTCGGAGACTTTTAGATTTAAAATGGATCTCCAACTTGAAGCTTTTTCCATCGGATTGACTGGAATATACATATTAATAACCACAAAGAAGTTGTTGTTCTGTCTAGATCGAAATTTGGTAAGAATCAAATGTTGGGTTTTAAAGAAAAATCTAAACATACCTCTTTATTGTTCCATAGAGTACAAAGGCCACCAGAGGCCCCTCGAGAATCTTCAACAATGGCATCACATGAGTGCCATAAAATTTTCCCTAGATGGATAGATTCCTTTGCACTCATTTTGGTCTCCTGAATCGAGAGTATTTTTGGTTTTTCACATCGAATTAAATCCTTGACAAAAATAGACTTAGGGTTGTTGCCTAAACTGTAAGATTCCCAATTAAATTGATGAAGAAATATGCATATCTTCTTTGGGAAATTTCGTCAAACACTTAGATGTCATACTTAGTTTTCCTTGTCAAATGGATCTAGTTATGCCGACTCATGGAATGTTTATGTGGTGTTTAGGGAGTCATTTGAAGAGGTTTATACTTCCTTATAACTCAATCAAGTTATGTTGTTATATCTATATGAGTTATGGTATGTGCATATTATCATTTCTCGTTGAATCATTATGTCAAACAATTTGTGTGCTCTTTATGTAGATTTCATTTATACATATATTTTTTATGTATTTGATTGTTTAAGACAACATATAATTTTTCATGAATACTCAAGAATGCATCATAGGAAAGACACTAAGAGATAAATCAAGAATGCACCAAAATACCTTTATAATCCTTAACTTTATTTATATAATAGAAGAGTGTCTGCCAAGGTAATTTCCATAAATAAACACAGAGATATGGTTGTTGTATTGGAATGCCAAAATGCCTCCCAAGCAAATAAAATGAACAATTTTAACCCCTCCAAGATAACCCATGAGTTGGATGTTCCGAGCAGTGAATTTGTTCACACAAACTAAGGGTTCCAAGATGAGGATTAGCACCCTTGTCTCATGCCCACGATCTATTGTCACAATATAGATAATTTTGTTGCAATGTCCCGAGGTAATTTTCCACTCTACTAGTGTAGGAAGTCGCCTAGCTATAGGGAATAAGTCTCTTCTCAAAGTAGAATAAAAATTGTCACTCTAATGTGCCTCACCAACCATCAACTCACTTTGCTCTCCATAAAATCGTTGAGGCTGAAGTACAGATAGTTTTGTTGGTAGAATGGACTCAAATCTCCCATAAAGAGTCACCCTAGTGAGTATACTTCATGCCCCCATGATAGCATATAAGATCTAGCTCAGATATGTAGATGGCTTACAAAGAGTGCACCCTCCACTAAATAATTTACCCTGCCAACAACAAATTCGTGCCACAAAAGAATGCAATGATAACTCCAATTCCTATAGATGAACACTTGTAGAATATTTGGCTAGAGTGAGATCTCCCCACTGAAACCAAACCCTCTAACTAGAGTAGATCTCTCAGCACTGAAACTAGATCTAGGGTTTTACTCCAAACCCTAAGCCTCCAAAGCTCCTTGATCTCTCCACAATCTCAACTCAAAAACATAACATGCATAATCAGAGGAAATGAGCACCTATATCTTCTTTATACCCCTTTCACCTTTTTCCTCCTTAAGTGACTTTTAATTCATCTTTTAATATTTTCTCTAAAATCACTTTATTAATTTATTTGCCTTTTTAACCCCAAAAAGTGATTAATTTGCCTTTTTAACCCCAAAAAGTGATTAATTTGCCTTGATGACTTCTCCTACCACTAAAAGTCACTTTTCATCATCCCACTCTGTAGATATTTTCTCCACGGTTCCAACGAGCTATTACACTAAGGTATTTCTCGAAGAAACAAGTTCCAAATAGTACCTTTAGTGTAATTAATTAAGATATGCCCAATAATAACCCTATTTTACGGAAATCGTCAGAATGCAACAGAACCAAAAGCAAGCGATGTGGAAATGATTCTGATGATGTACAATGGTAGAGAAAATAGTTGGACCCATCACTTACAATAAGTAAAGCGATGTCTAAGGTTATTTTCTCTATTAACCATAGAGTCACTTTATAACCTTATTTTAATTAACTAATGTCACTTTAGGATTTAAATTTAATAAACTAGTGACACACTTAATCTTCATAATCTACCCTTTCCCATTGATTATAGCCTACGGGGAGAGTGTATAGGCTAATCCAGCATCCTACATGTAATCATTTGGAAAGGGACATTACACTCCCCCTTCCCAAAATTGCATGTCCTCAAGCAATTGTTGACCAAGGATCTGCCTAATGTGGCTCTCACTCCATGTAACATCCTCTACGAGCCGACCTCCTCCCATGAACCTGTGCCCCAAGTCTCTGACTGATGGTTTCACTTCCCCTGTGATAACCTCTACTAGTATGTTCCCCACAAAAAATGTGCACACACTATATGGCATTGGATGTCTCCCTTAATGTATTGTACCATTTGCCCATTGTCTTTGCCTGAATACCCCCTCATAAGACTGTCACCTCATCAATGGTTGCAACTCTCTAACTGTTTCACTATGCATATCACCATGTCCCAACACCATCTCCATTTGTTGTGTTGAAGCAACCTTAAGAGCATTAGTGGTCATGCCCCTTAGAACTACCCTTTTTCCTCCTACAATATTGAACTCCATCTTCATTTTTTGGTAGTTCTGAGAGATCATCCCTAAAGTACTGAGCCACTATACGCCCAAAATCATGTATGTATCCTCCAAGTCCATCACATAAAAATATTCAATCACCATGTAGTTTCCCATGGAGAACTCTAGGTGACTCACTCTCTGCGTACAAACCAAATTGTGTCTACCTAACACCTTCACTCAGAAGTATCCAATATCAATTATAGGCAATCCCATCCTCCTAACCCATCTTGAGTCAATGTAATTGTGGGTGGCCCCACCATCAATCAAAACCATGACTTGTTGTACTTGTACTCCTCCCTTAATCTTGAATGTATGAAAGTTAGGAATGTGAGGTAGGGAGGTGATAGTCATGCCCTTAGCCTCTTCTTAAGGCCGCTCCTCATCACTGCAACACTCTGTACCATGAGTATATCCTACTCTTCTGACTTCGTAACTGTTGGAATGTACCTGACCATTCTCTAAGCACCTGTGACTCGGCTGCCAAGACTATATGCAACTAAAATAAAGACCCCTCTGTCTCAACTCCCTTCAAGTCTCTCTGTCTATCAGGTCTCTCCCTGACCTCTCTGTCTATAAGGATATCCTTTATGTGCTTTGTCAATGTACAAGACATCTATATGTCGCATGCACTATGTGTGACGTATCATCCATTATATGCTCCCTCCTCCAAGGTCGGTTTGAGCTCTTGTCTACGCTCTGCTAATGTGCAGGAAATCTATCTGTGACATGCTTTGTGGGTAATATATCATATGTGCCACATGCTCTCCTCCAAGATATATCTGAGCTTTTATCTGATCCTCCAAAACTGGTAGTCTCTAGTCTCCTTTCCTCATACCTTGAGTCATAATCTCGTTGTTCTCCATTGTGTTTCTTGGGTCTGAGTTCACATTTAATGCGATAATAATCTCGTAATGATACAACACTGCAAAAACTATCACTCAAAACCTCATACTCCCTCCTATGCACCTCAAAGATGCTCTTTGATTTTGACTGGCCCAATTGTGGTCTATCCAAGAAAGTCGACATAGATGGCCTAAGTGACAACTTGTTGTAAGAATGCTTATGTGCCTGTCTTGACTTGTGTTTGTTGTCACCCATTGCCCGGTACCCATCTCCTCTATGTGTGACGCTCACTCCATCATCTCTCATGCCTTCACCAATCACTACAAATGTCTCCTACAACTGTTGGTCAACCCTGCTCATTGCTTTGTCATCCCTATCAACCACTGTACCTCTTGATAACATCGTGTAATTATGGATATTGCCTACCACTATAGATCCTGCAACCCCTAACATTGTCTTGTGTCTCGGTTGTATCATTGTATCACTCAATCCATGAGTGTCAACTAGCTTCTGACCCTGAATAAAAGTATCCTCATCACTAGTGTCGCCTAATCCTGGATCCCACATAGATGTGTCCTCATTGGAATTGTCCTTGGCTCTGGAATCCACACGTGCATGCTCAATAGTCTCAGAGCTCTCCAATAATGGTGGCTCTTGTGACACATGAACACCCTCAATCATCTTTGGGTCACGTCCCTCCATAATCATCTATGATCCTGAGTGCCTCTCCAACTCACGAGACTCCTCCAAAAAATCATCCATGTCGCTAAAATCTTCCTATGATATTTTTGATGCAAATGACTGACTCCCCATTAAGACAGATGTAGTGGATACCCAACTCGACTCCTCAAGGAGCCGCTCTACTCTTGACTCTGATCTCTGAAGGGAAATTTGTGTGCTCTTCAAGAGTCCCTATGTGCTTACCAACTCATGAATAAGTCTGCCCACTTCATTCTCTTTCTCCTTCAACACCCCATGGTACATCTCACCAATCGCCATAAGGTAATCTCTATCCCTAATGAGATGTTGGTAATTGGACTTCTTCACTGTCACTCCCTCTCCAAGTGTCTGAAAGTATGTAATGGAAAACTCTCCTCCCAAACTATCATGTGCCACCACGACTCTCCAACAATACTTAGCCACCAATTCTTGTGTATCATCTAGGTGTCTCATGGCCGCCACAGTCATATCCTCTCTAACCCTTAGCTTCCCTACCAAATAATGTAACTCATACGAGCCTACATCTCTACCATGTTGACATACCGACTCACTAGTACTTCTCCTAGGATCAAATGTGGAACCCTCATCAACATACTCACCGACATCCGTTGCACTACTCTAATCATCACCCATATGCACATCATGTAAGGTGAGCCCCTGCTCCAAATATGACTTGCCATGTGTCAATGCTCCATCACCCTTAGGTGTATCCACACCCAAATCATCTTGAACCTCATCACAAGATGGAGATGTTATCTCCTCCTCATGATCGGATGTGTTATTCTCCTATCCACCACATGTGCTAATGTCACGGCCCTTTGATTGTGTGTCCAATGTTGTTACCATGCCATCCTCATCATACACATTGTTAGTATGCTCATTCCTGGAGTCAATATGTGGCCATGTCAACCCACTAACCTGCAATGACATCTCGATTGATACTGAGAGGGGCGTGAATCAGTATCAAGTACAATTTCAAAACTTTTTCAACTTATACTTCAACCAGATTATATATTCAATTATATCCAATGAGCAATGAACAATAGTAGAAGAGTTACACGAATACACCACAATACACCATGCACAATATATGAGAAATAATCAATAGTTATTATTCAAGGGAAGTAATGACTTCCAAGGGAAGCTACAACTTCCAAATATAAAGAGAGGGATAAACCTCCAAGAGGAAGATACAATCCTCTAATATCAAGAGATAATTGACTTATCCATCCTTGCCCCTTCCTTCCACCCAAAAAGGAGTTATAGAGAAAATGGTAGACCTTATTCAATTCTGGTTTATTTAGGAGAACAAACTTGTACAGAATGCCCCACGCTCAATATTTAAAACCAGATTCTAAAATTTGTACATAAGAAACTACAACCCGTACTCTTTCCAATGGAATTGGTCTCACTTCATTTGGATTCTCTATGAAGAAGTTATGACTGTTTTACCCGACACACATGTTTATGACTAGCTTCGGGACTAGTCAAAAACCCTATCTTCCACAGAGTGTATCTCCAAAATTATAGCGAGTAAAGAGATGAAATTTTACCACATGTACCTGGATATGTCTTCTCAATAGCCTCCAAATTTCACCATCTGAATCGTTCTAGAAACAAAGTTATAGCAAAAATGGTAAGATGACATGTAAATAACATACCTTAGAATACATCACCAAGAGACTTCATCCTCCCTTGAAATTCGACCTTCTTTACTTCAGATTTCCTATGAAATTCGACTTATATCTCCTTGTTCATTAAGTGTGTATAAAATGAATGTATAATGATATGTATTTATACCCTTTATGTCACTTCCTATTAACATTAGGGCCGACATGTAGTTTCTGCTTGAATTTACATTGTCATCTTCAAAAATTCATTTCTCCTCAATCGTGAGGATCCACGTGACATGCCACATACCACCAGAAGCGACATGAATTATACTATCCATCCATGGGTGTTGTATATGCATGTGTAATTTCCTTCATGTATATCTACTTCGATCAACTGTGGGGTCCAAGAGCCAACGGCTAGGGTTAACATCAATGACAACAACAAATCTTCCAACAATCTCCACGACCATGACTGCTTTGGCTATGTTTTCCTCTTTCTTTTTTCATAGTTGTCTCTCTCCTCTGTAACCCTTTGTACCATTCTGATCTTCTTCTCTCATTGTCTATTGCAATCTTCTTATGTTTTTTTTCATACCATTCTGATATTATTCTCTCATTATCTGTTGCAACCTTTTTATGTTGTTTTGACATTTTCTCTTTGAATGCTGCAAATTCCTTCTTATTCTGCTCTATTGTTTATTGCAAGTCTTGCAAGAGTTTTACCCTAAGCTTTTATGTGATATACATCCTCCTTGACCACTAAAAATAAATTCCATTGTTCAACTTGTAATAAAAAATATTTCACCTTATTGAAGACCCCTCAAGCTGGGAGGAATCTTTGCTCTGATACCACTGTAAGATTCCCAATTAAATTGATGAAGAAATCTTCATATCTTCTTTGGGAAATTTCGTCAAACAGTTAGATGTTAGACTTAGTTTTCCTAGTCAAATGGAATCTTCCGGATATGCCAAATCGTGGAAGGTTTATGTGGTGTTTAGGGAGTCGTTTGAAGATGTTTCTACGTCCTCATAACTCCATCAAGTTTTGTTGTTATATCTACATGAGTTATGGTATGTGCATATTAGCATTTCTCATTGAATCATTATGTCAAACAGTTTGTGTGCTCTTGTTGTAGATTGCATTTATACATATATTTCTAATGTATTTGATTGTTTAAGACAACATATAATTTGTCATGAATACTCAAGAATGCATCATAGGAAAGACACTAAGAGATAAATCAATAATGCACCAAAATACCTTTATAATCCTTGACTTTATTTATATAATAGAAGAGTGACTGCCAAGGTAATTTCCATAAATAAACACAGAGATATGATGGTTGTATTGGACCGTTGAAATGGCTCCCAAGCAAATAAAATGAACAACATTAACCCCTCCAAGATAACCCATGAGATGACTATTCCGAATAGATAATTTGTTCACACAAACTAAGGGTTCCAAGATGAGGATTAGCACCCTTGTCTCATGCCCACTATTTGTTGTCACAATATAGATAATTTTGCTGCAATTTCCCAAGGTAATTTGCCACTCTACTAATGTAGGAAGTCGCCCGACTATAGGGAATAAGTCTCTTCTCAAAGTAGAATAAAAACTGCCACTGTAATGTGCCTCACCAACCATCAATTTGCCCTACTCTCCATAAAATCGCCCAGGTTGAAGTACATATAGTTTTGCTGGTAGAATGGACTCAAATCCCCCACAAAGAGTCACCCTAGTGAGTATACTTTGTGCCCCCATGATACCATATAAGATCTGGCTTAGATATGTAGATGTCATATAAAGAGTGCACCCTCCACTAAATAATTTTCCCTGCCAACAACAGATTCATGCCACAAAAGAATGCAATTATAACTCCAATTTATGTAGAAGAACAACCTATATAATATTTGGCTAGAGTGAGATCTCCCCATTAAAACAAACCCTCTAGCTAGAGTGGATCTCTCACCACTGAAACTAGATCTAGGGTTTTACTCCAAACCCTAAGCTTCCAAAGCTCCTTGAGCTCTCCACAATCTCAAATAAAAAACATAACATGCATATTCAGGGGAAATGAGCCCCTATCTCTTATTTATACCCCTTTCACCTTTTTTCTCCTTAAGTGACTTTTAATTCATCTTTTAATATTTTCTCTAAAATCACTTTATTAATTTATTTACCTTTTTAACCCCAAAAAGTGATTAATTTGCTTTTATGACTTCTCCTACCACTGAAAGTCACTTTTCATCACGGTTCCAACAAGCTATTACACCAATCTATTTCTCCAAGAAACAAGTTCCAAATAGTACCTTTAGTGTAATTAATTAAGATATGCCCAATAATAACCTCGTTTTACATAAATCGTCAGAGTGCAACAGAACCAAAAGAAAGTGGTGTGGAAATGATCTTGATGATGAATAATGATAGATAAAATAGTTGGGCCCATCACTTACAATAATTAAAGTGATGTCTAAGGTTATTTTCTCTATTGATCACAGAGTCACTTTATAACCTTATTTGAATTAACTAATGTCACTTTAGGATTTAGCTTTAATAAGCTAGTGACATTAGTTAACCTTCATAATCTCTCATTTCCCACTGATTATAGCCTACCGGGAAAGTGTATAGGATAATCCATCATCCTTCATGTAGTCATTTGGAAAGGGACATTACACAAACCCCTACAATTCCATGATACCAAAATCATTATTTAGGAGGGTTTGAAAGAGAAATCCCTTTTGGTCCAGCATTATCCTCAGAGCTCTTTGGTGGCTTGGATCCTCCGATCATTATAGGTATTGTTTATTGTGATCCCAACATAATTTTCTTATTATCTTGTTCTTCTTGGACTATTCGAACAACTTTTCTCCCTAATCTTTTTGGGAGATTTTCCTTACACACTCTATCTCCATGATATTCATCACATGTACTCTCACTTTGTGAGTGATATTAGGCCTCAGAGAAATCCATTTCCGCATCTTTAAATAATTTTGAATCATCCATCCTTAGGGCATAGAGGTTATCGACTTCCTTCACCGATACTTCGAAGAGGATTTGTTTTTCTTCTCACGACTTCATCAACACTTCGAATTTGGCCAAAGGAGATCCAATAAACAATTGAACAATCTCCAAGTTGGGATAAGATTTCAAAGATACTATTATTTTGTTTTAAAGAGTCCGCCATCACACGAGGGTTTTCAAAACCTTTTGGTAGGGGGATAGACCCACCATGAGATGGCCTCGTAGAGGAACCAAAGGGGGATGAAGCCTGACTACCACTAGCTAATTTCTTTGACATTGACTTCCATTGCTCTTCTTTGCATGCACCGAAAGGAAGGGGAGGTTCAACCTTCTTGCAATTTCTTGCAAAGTGCACGTATTCATGACAAATCTTGCACTTAAAAGGAAGCTACTCATAGTCCAATTGTTACACATGTTGCTAGTTGTCCAGGGAGATGAGAATTTCTTTATGAATCCCTTTCTCAAGGTTCATTCAACACAAATCCGTACACATGAGAAAATATTCTCCTTTGGCTTAGCCCGATCAATATATTTCCCAATATAATTCTCTATACATTGAAGGGCTTCATCACTCCAACAATGGAGAGGGAGGTGCAGAAACTGCACCCACTTTGGGACTACATAAGGCATATCATTTTCGAGGTTGAAGTCATGAGTCCACTTGTTAATATACATCCCTCTGGGCCCCCAAAAATATGGGCCACTATGGAAGATTAGATCTCGGTCTTCCTTAAAATCAAAAAAGAAGGAAAAAAACCCTCAACCACAAAATAAATGATTCTATGAACCCTTTATAAGGGGCTTCCAATTTCTCTCCATCCACAAAGCTATAGTCAACAAGGAATAAAGCTTTCTTTCCGGTGGAAAAGGGCGATAGTTGAACCTTGGGTATTTCATCTAATTTTTTGACAAACTTGGAGGGCAGAGGCTTCATATTTTTTATCGAGGCAACAACCATTGCGTGAAAATCCAAGGAATCATATTTAAGAGGGGGTTTCCCCCTACCAACACCATCATCCATACTTATCGAACAATAAGCTAGAGTTTCCAATCACAATAGTTTTTGCTCCTATGGTTAAAGAGACGATTCTTTGTTCAATGTTTATTATTAATGTTTGAGGGTTATTACGTTGATCTCCTTGATATATTGTAGAGGTCAGTGGATCAAATCATTGAGGGAATACATGAAGATTGTCATATTGTAAGCCATTGATTTATATGACTATCTCGTGTCTTTTATTGGGTATTGAATGCCATGGATCCACATGATATATTTCATATGTTATTTCGCCCTCTAAAAGACGAGGATTGATTATGTATTGATAACAATGATTTAATTTGAATCCTCTATCAATTAATAAAATTGGTAGCCATTGTCCCCCCAGATGGGGTGCTAGTGCGGAACACCTGGTGCGAGGAGGAGGAACGGATCGGCCAACGAGGCACAGAGCCATGTGACGAGCTTGTGCCATCGCCCGCCACCCCGATCCTGCATTAAATCGCCATTACAACGTCGCAACAGCTTAATTATGCAGCGTCCCTCTCCTTTCACGATTCATTTCATGGCCTGGTTGCTTGTGTCTGCCTTCCGTCTCCGCTCACGATCCGACTGGCTCCCCCCTCTGCTGCCATGGCCCGATTTAACCCGAACCTTCATGACAATTGCAGCCCCTGTCCGACTTCAAGCACTCTACCTCTGCCTGTGGCACATGGTTTCCTTTGGCTGTCACGCGACGAACCTCATGCCGCGCCCAAGGGAGCGGCTGCGAAGAGGCTCTCCATGGAAACCTCGTCGGCCTTCTGTCTCGCCCCCTGATTCGCCTTCCACTTGCTCCTCCCCATCCCTCCAACCCGAGCCATTTCTTCCTACCTCCCCTGCTTCGCCCGTTTCACAGTTTGACTGCTTAGCTATCATCCCCAAGCTGCCATGTTCCTCTTCGCGACACCTTCTTGTCCCCCCAACGGTCGAGCCTCCCCTTGCACCAGTTCTTGATTCCTCAAGGAAGACCGTGGGAGAGCCACCTCCTCCTCGCAAGCCTCGAAACACCGAGAACCAATCCTCTGACTCTTTCTTCGACACACAGCTGAGAGAAAGCCTCGCTATTCTCTTCGGTTTGGTCTTCGAACTCCGTAAGGGAGTGGAGGACCTTCAATTCCGTCTGCAAGCCACAGATGGAAAAGTCGCGGTCCTTCTTCAACTCCTTTCCTCCCTTCAAGAGGCTTTCCCCTCAGACCCGGCAGGTGCGACTTCAACAGAGGAACCCTGTGTAGCGACTAGTGAAGGAAACACCCAGACACAGCGATCCGCAGGGAATGGGATGGAGCAAGCCAAGCACAAGGACATGGCCGTGGAGGTGGACACAACACAATGTGCGCTGCAGGATACCTCGCTAGATGTCGACATTGTCGAGAGAAGCGTGGAAGCTGGAATGCAGTGGGCAAATCAAGTGACATACGTCGAGGAGGAACCTTGGTCTGAGGCCCTCCACGCCACTTGGCCAGGTTATTTGCCAAATGTCTAAGCCCATAGGGGCACTTCAAGTTTCAATAGTTTCTCTTCTTTTTAGTTGTTGTCCAGTCAGTTTGAGACTGTTTCCTTAGACTATTACACTACCTATGCTTGACT
Organism: Picea engelmannii; assembly: GCA_009831015.1. Classification (NCBI taxonomy): domain Eukaryota; kingdom Viridiplantae; phylum Streptophyta; class Pinopsida; order Pinales; family Pinaceae; genus Picea; species Picea engelmannii. The sequence continues at coordinate 1,555,300 of ML777066.1, read as the reverse complement.
CCCCTGCTGGCTGGACTGGTTTCCCCTATGCTGGAGCAGTCCAGTAACTACAGTACGACTATTCTCTGTATTTTGTACCTCTATTTTGGTCTTGGAAGGCCTTTTATATATAATACTTCTAACTTACAAAAAAAAAAAAAATTGGTAGCCATTGTCCACCTCTTAACATTTGGGGTTACGTGGATTTTTTTGATAGACACAACAATTAATGCAAGCCTATGATCAATTAATAAAACTAACGACCATTTTCTATCACATAAAAATCGATGTTTTGTGGTTTTTTCTTTATTTTTTTATTTTGTTTTTGAAACTAATAATTCCCTTACATACCAAGGCTATATTGTCAAATCAATGCTTTTAACTGATCATAAAATAGTATTACAAAATTTTAAATTTTTTTAAAATGTTTTTTTCTATTATTATTTTCAAAATATTTTGTTTAATATATAATTTTTCCAAAAACAATATCAAACTTTATAAGAGTTTTATAGAACAAATGGTAAGTCAATAGTGTTTGATTGCGAAGCGAAAGCTACATTCCCTAAACTTTTTTTTTTCCAGGTTACAAAGCCCAAGGAAAACCCCCAAGTATTCCCCTCATTTCGAGGATGGTACCTAGGGTAAACCCTAGAATATTTAGGGCACAAGGCCATTCAACATCATTGTTTGAAGCTATTACATTGATATACTCATTGAGAGCTCAACATGTCACTTGTGGGAATTAAACCTGGGTGGGGAGGATAACAATCATTCCTCCCAACCACCTCAGCTAAACCCAATTGACAATTATTCCCTACTATGACAAAGACTAATAAATTGTCAATTCATGTTTATCGATCCTCTAAGTAGTGTTGCAAAACATTTATGGGATTGTTATTATTGAAGCAGTAATTTTTTTGGCATGAAGAAAAGCTCAATTTCATAAGAATGTTGACATAAAAAAGTGATTGTGATGCTCTTGGGACATTAACTTGAAATGAGGAGACCAAATGACCATCAAATGACTTATTGTGGTGTTATTGTTGCAATGTTTACGCTTAATAATATAGTATGAAGGCATGTTTCATGCATCTAAATTTCATATGATGAAGTTTGTGTGGTTACACTTGCACATTGGACAAAGAAAACACACAAATCTACCATTTCATCTCCCTTGTAGATTAATGTGCTTCTTTTGTTTGGGGCATTGAAGTCCCTAAGACTTACAACTTGAGCTTGTTGATAATGAATATTGCTAGATAGGAAACTATCTAGAGAGTTGGTGTGCATTGACTATGTTGAAGATGAGAGTGCAATGTGAGATTGAATGTGCATTGATTAACACGAGGTATTAATATGCAACTTTGTTATATCATTTGGATGTCATGCACGAGGATAGATTTTATGATGTTGCATGCTTACATCAAATACATGGGAGTATGAAGTAGTGTTTTACTATATGTGTTAAGGATTATGTTAAAAATTGGATAAACTCAATCATTTTTTTGTGAAAAATTATTTTCCAAACTCTATAGGAATTTTGCTAGAAGTTATAGTTCAACTTGATTGATGGGAATTTTGACGATGAAACTTTGCCCTTAAGGGTTCTAGCCCATTTTAAGAATATCTAAATTGTGGAATTTTAAAAGAAAATTAGTGGATCAAGATGAAACTTGGCCTCATCGGAAAAAATAGACTTACTAAAAATGTTGACTTTGTCCACTTTTTAACTCACTTCGATGTGTCAATGCTAGTCTTAAAAACTCACTATCAGGATGAAAAAATTAGATTTTGTAGCTTCACATTTGACACACCATTCACTCTATATGAGTATATTAAAGGAGTTAAAAGACCGTGTTTTTCAAAAGGATAACTAATGCCAACAATGGCTTGCCAAGTCGAGGAAAATAGGGTGTTGTTATCATCCTCACTTAGATTCAAATCTATAAAATAACATGCTTATGCTTATGCTTGTGTTTTTTTGCGTTTATACTAGTGAATGAATAGAATTAAGTGGAAGCCTTAGATGTCTTTAGTAGAATAAATACCCCTCACTTATGACTTTTTAATTAGACAAAGATTTTGTAGCATGAAAAAATGTTTACGTATCAAAGTTAAATTTAAAATAGAGCAATGACCTCTTACTCGTGTTGAATGAAAGCTTGAGTTAATAAAAAAATGGCAGCTAATCCAAATCGCTTATGCTAAAGGTATTACTAATAAATAACAACAATATCAAATATTTCCATCATTACATGGGGTATATGAATGCTCAATTTTTTATTCTCTCACAAAAGTTATTGTGGATTTTTAATGGTTTTCTTTCAAAAATAGTGCAAAACATGGTTTACTATTTGGGTTGAAAATAATATCTTTATTAACTCCCACAAGGCAATGGCACTAAAAGAACACTAAAAGGTTGCATCATCACCAACTCTCTCACAATGAAAACACTACAATGGAGTGCCTCTAAGTGGTAATGAAGAATGTCAACGAGACAACAACATAGAATATATTGGTTGTAACAATTTTTTTTCCCAATTGGAGACTACATTGGAATGAAATGAGTGATTCTTCCTCTTTTTGTCTTTTTGTGCATAAAGTCTTATACATACAACACTACAATGAAGTGCCTTTGAGTGGTGATTTAGAATGTGGGTGAGACAACAACATCTATTCTATTGGTTGTAATGAATGTTTTTTGGTCCAATGAAGTGCCTTTGAGTGCCTTTGAGTGGTGATTTAGAATGTGGGTGAGACAACAACATCTATTCTATTGGTTGTAATAAATGTTTTTTGGTTTAGTTCGAGAGTACATTGGAATTATTATTATTATTATTATATAAAATTCATTTAAGAATTTTTTTTTTAATTCACTACTCTAACATAAGGGTAAATGTATTCTTAGATGCTTTTTTCCATATTGAGATTAGTGGCTATCAACCTTTTTTTTGCCTAGTTATTCTATTCATTTAATCTTGATATGCAAGGTTATCATGTCATAATAGGCCTTTTTCTACATTAAAATTGGTGGCTTTCCATTTTTATGTATTTATTTTTTCTTTAAAATTTATTATGTAAGTTTAATACATTTTTAGATGATTCTATATCATTGTAAATTCATCTTAAATTCAGATTTATCTTATTTTAATAAAAACTGGGAAATATTGTATTGAAAAAAATTGTAACATAACTAAACAACAAGAGTACAAATACTGTATTCCTGGGATTTTAGACATGAAACCAGCTTGTGGAGCAATCCTTCTATTGTTAAAAGGATAAAAGGGAATGATCCAACAACTATATTTTACTGTTTCCCGAGTACGAGAATAAATTCTGACAAATTGCTTGCATAGAATGATGCAAAAGCAAAACAAAATTATTGTTTTTGGAGAGTTATCCCCCCATTAAACAGGTTAAAGTCGAGAGCTAGCTCATAACCCAAGAGAATATTTGATTCCACCTCTTTCTTTCTTTGCTCCCAACATGATTTCCTTCCCCTTGTTAGTAGGGGAGAGGAACGCGAGTCTTTCTTCAAGATTTCTGTAAAGGAAGGGGAACCAAAAGATTCGGGGGAATGCATGGTGGGATTGTCACGCTTCCCATCCATCTTTGAACCTTCTTCTTCATCCATTGATTCCTCCTTTTCTTTCGTTGATTCCTTCTCTTCTGCTTCCAGTTCCTTTTCCATGGGAGTTGCCATTCTTATTGCAAAGGGGTCCCTTCAGTGTTTTTTGGTATTGTATTCGTTGATTCTGCTTGGATCCAACTTTATAACCTAAATGAGTCTTCAATGTATCTATCTCGACCCTTTCTTCTTCCACTTCCTCTAGATATTCAAGTACTTCAAATACGTTGCTATAGGGGATGGATGGGCTAGGTTGGGGTCTTTTAATGGTCTATCATCCCTAGGGTTGTTGCTACTTATGCCATCTAGATGTTGATTTTTCTAATTTCCAGATCTGATAATTATTACTTTATGATTTCAAACATATTTTAATGCCACCGTTATCATAGATTAACTACACACTGAAAATTACAACTGAAATAAAACTGCAACGGAAATTACTGAATCACAGAGAAATAGCCATGCACAATAAACACAAGATTTATCCTGTGAAAACCCGAACTCGAGAGAAAAACCCAACAAAATTTTCTCTAGAAGAAATTCAATCCAAGTTCATGAATACATTACCAGACAAATGAAGAGTTCCAAGCACATAGAAAGTTGCACCCTAGTGTGAGGAATATCCCTCAAGTATGGAGCATCACTAGAACAAGATAATGCACCACAGAACTGACACAACTGACAACTGACAACTGGAAATTACAACTGGCAACTACAACTGCAACTAACTAATGTGCACTAGAAGAGGAGAGTTGGTGACATATGTAATAATGAAATGAATATGCCTTTATTTATACTAGTCAAGTCACCTTAATTTACTAGCAGGACCAACTTGTCATTTTTGTCTTTTAACTTTATTTTATTTCTTTTGTTTCTTTTACAAGTGTTTCTTCAATGCTTCAAGGGAGCTGACTTGATCTTCTTGTCTTCTATTTCTTTCTAGTGCATTCCAGGGTCTTCTATAATGGTTTCTTATGGAGAATAACTGCCCGAAGTTTCAAAATTTCAACACTAGATACATGTTTGAAAGGTTCTCGCTTGTTTTTTTTATGAGAAGTTAGAGACTACTTCGAAGGGGGTTGAATTTCTTGGATTCTTGGGTAACTCTTTGCAAAGTGGTCATACTTCTGGTAGGAGTTGCATTTGAAAGGGATATGTTCATAGTTGAGGGCTTGAAGATGACTCTAACCCTCCATGTCGAGTTGTATCACCTCTGGAAGGCCCTTCTCTAAATCCATTTCCATGCAAATTCTAGCACATGAATAAACATTTCCTTTTGGCTCAGCTCAGTCAATATAACGACTTGGCTTATCTCCAATATATTTAAGAGAGGATTCATCCTAGAAGATGAGGAGGAGGTGCGACAATTTGACCCATACAGGGGCAACAATGATTTCCATGTCTTGATCAAAATGAAGGGTCCAATGGGAGAGTAACATTCCCTTGGATCCCATGAAATAACAACCCAATCTCAAGATTAGATCTCTCTCCTCCTTACTGCTATATAAAAACAGAAAAAAACCTTTGTTATAATGAAAACAAAATATTTTACCTTGAACATTCTAATGCTCTGTAATCGATGCCTCGACTGCTTGAGGACTAGACCAAAGGCCTGTAAGCTTTTGAATTAAAGCTTGCTTGTGTAGAAGACTAGCTTTCCTTTTTGGTTATGGAGACAAAAATGTCTAGCTTGGGGATGACTTCTGCCTTTTTGACAAACCTATTCTTCATTTGACATTTCTCACCAGCTGGTTTTGAAGACATGATTAAGGAAATGAAACCCTCCTCCTCAGGTTTGGAAAGTGTATCTATGATGAGTGCAATAATGGAGATGACCTTAGCTTCTTCAATGCGTATCAGAAAAACCCCAAGATAGCATACTAACTTAGCTAGGATGGCTATGAGAACAATGATGGTAATTTTGGGCTTGACGACGTCTATTACAGACTGGGACTAGGGTAAACCCTAGCCGTTGCAAGACACATAACTCCAACTCCTCATATCGACTCCTAATTTTGTTCTTTAAAATTTAGATTTATCAAGCACTAAGAGAGATCAACTTTTTAATGTGTAATTTTTTTTTATCATTTAATTCCATGTCATGTATTAATTCATTTACCTTAAATGATA
>ML777066.1:1533306-1545646 GCA_009831015.1 Picea engelmannii | reverse complement strand
TTAAAGCTTGCTTGTGTAGAAGACTAGCTTTCCTTTTTGGTTATGGAGACAAAAATGTCTAGCTTGGGGATGACTTCTGCCTTTTTGACAAACCTATTCTTCATTTGACATTTCTCACCAGCTGGTTTTGAAGACATGATTAAAGAAATGAAACCCTCCTCCTCAGGTTTGGAAAGTGTATCTATGATGAGTGAAACAATGGAGATGACCTTAGCTTCTTCAATGCGTATCAAAAAAACCCCAAGCTAGCATACTAACTTAGCTAGGGCAGCTATGAGAACAACAATGGTAATTTTGGGCTTGACGACGTCTATTACAGACTGGGACTAGGGTAAACCCTAGCCGTTGCTAGACACATAGCTCCAACTCCTCATATCGACTCCTAATTTTGTTCTTTAAAATTCAGATTTATCAAGCACTAAGAGAGATCAACTTTTTAATGTGTAATTTTTTTTTTTATCATTTAATTCCATGTCATGTATTAATTCATTTACCTTAAATGATAAAAAAACTCACCTTAAGAAAGTTGATCCCTCTTGGTGTTTGATAGATCTAGGTTTAAGATGGATTCACTGTGATTTAATTTTTTAGATGTAACATTCATATGTACATATATATGTAGTTATTTATTTTTTATTTAATTTTTTTGTTGATCACGTATGTTACGTAAATGTAAAGTTATGTGACAACATCTCCCCATAATAAATTGTAAAGCACCTCGTTACTTTCAGTGTAATCGATATTGATACCTATTTATTGTTACTTATTTTTAATATTCCATACATACACTCTTAATGATAAATAATAATAAGGAGAAGTACCACATGACTTTTGCTTACTCATGATTGGTGCCTTCTTTTCCTACTTAGTTTTACTATTATGTCGTCTTCCTTTATGTCCCTCTCAAACCATATAAACTCTAAAACTAAGCCATCTAACATTGTCAACGTCCACCAAAATTAGGGTAAACCGATTCTTGTCAACGTCCCCAAAGTTAGGGTGGAGTGATTCTACCTCATATTATAGAGATTCAATTTCCTATTGGCACTCCAATCCCAAAGTTAGGGTGCACTGATTCTCTCATATGATAAAGATTCAATTCCCTATTGGCACTCAAACCCATTTGGAGGTTGCAACTACACCTTTAGAAATACAACTCATAAACCCCTCGACACTCAACCGATTTGGAGGGTGGAACTACACCTTTAGAAGTATATTAAAAAATTCAATAGAAAACCAAAATAAATTATAATATATTTTTACATGATGAATGTTGATTGGAGGGTCTGGCCTACCCGTTACCAAGGGTCCTCGACCCGATTTGTTTAATTCTTTTGGCAGTTAAGATGCAAATTAGCGCATAGTGATTTGCCTTTCCAGAGGGGTGCCCATAACTTTTGTCGGAAGACTTATCTATATATAGAGAGAATTTTGGACATTGGCATTGATCTTGATATTGCTCTCAGAAAACAGTTCGGTGAAGATAACCACCCGATGCAGCATCCATTTTGATGGCATCAACACATGGCTCCCACCGAAATTTAAGTCTGCAATCAATTCTCACCTTTGCCCCAAGGAATTCCTACACCCTTTTGCTTCTCACAGTCCGTATGGAGATGGAGATGCATAAATAAAATACAAGTTTTTATTTTTATTCTTGGTTTCTTAGGCCTAATGAACCAGAATTGGATGAAGTCCGAGTAGATCCAGTCAGTTAATGCCAATGCAATGACCCAAATCTTTATAATGGACTCCGAACAGAATCAGAAGAAAATGGAGGAGAAAAACACAGAGTTGTTATCAAGTGATCAGACACAACCATTATTGGAAAATGAAAATTCAGTGGCAGCGGTGGAGGAGGCGTCCACAGTTACTGCTGCAATCAAACAGGATTCGCTGACTATGAAAAAAATAGAATTGGATTCGCCATCATCCAAATCCATCGTCGGGGACCAGGCACCCCTCTTGTCCAAAGCTCAGAAATTTCCGCTGTCACATGAATTTGAGCCATCCCCTTCCTCTGACGGGGAGAAGAAAGTGGACAGTTTTACTGTTCAAGGATTGGCAACTGTTTCTTCAGAGGCTTTGAAGGAAATGGAGGCCAAGTATGCTGCATTTTTGAGGCATGACATATATGGTACAATGGGGAGGGGTCCGCTGCCCTTGAAGGAGAAGGCTCTTCTGCTTTTTGGATTGATCATCCTGCTGCCCATCAGGATGGTATCGGGGTTCATCATCCTGCTCACATATTATCTCATTTGTAGGCTCTGTACTCTCTTCTCCGCTCCGAACAGGGAAGATGATCAGGAGGATTATGCCCACATGTCAGGAGTCAGGAGGACCATTATAGTTCTGTCAGGGCGTTTTCTTTCCAGGGCTCTGTTTTTTACCCTGGGTTTTTATTGGATTACGGAGACCCGCAGAATACCCGATCCTGCCACTCAATCCCAAGATGGCCTATGTGCGAAGGAGGTTAGAGAGGTAAGTGCTTTTTTTTAATCCCGTTTACTCTATGTTTCCGAGAGCCGTTTTGTTTGGTTAGGTTCTTCTGACATTAGACCTACAGTCTATGTTATGTTTTCTGGAGTTTAATTGTTTCAATGGTTTGGTCCTTTCAACCTCAGAAACACAGATGGTTCCATAACATGCTTTGCAGGCCGCAGAGTCACCACACGCAATAGCAAAATCCAAAATTGGGCCGGTTACAGACCAAAAATGCTCTCTAAACTAAACTCAGCCCCTTGGCCATAACATAGTAACATAAGAAGTTCATCACAAAACATAACATCAAACAACCCTAGGCCCAGAAAACATAAGTCTAAATCAAACAGCAGTCGGGAGGAGCCCAACATTGGGAGGTGGATCATCATGGTCCTTCGGGATTGCCCGCCATCCATCAGCAGCAGGCTCAGGGAGCCACTATAGGTTCCTAGCCATCATTGCCAGGGTCAGGGTCAGGGTCAGCATCATAAATGGCAATAACAAGAGGAGGGAACTTGTCATTATGCTGTGGAGGCAGAGGGTGCCAGCCGTTTCTTTTTTTCCCTCTTCTCCTTGACTGCACGGCCAACCGTTTGGATCTCTGCAATTGCCGGGATCTGACTCTTTAGAAAGGAGGAGCTGCCTTAGGTAAGTGACATCCATTTCCACCTTTTGTACTTGTGGCACAATCTGTATGTATAGACATGCTCAAATTAGTGCGCTGCCAAACCATGTGAGCTTCTAGCAGGCTGGGCCTTATTATAATAATGCATGATTATTTTCTTCCAAATGAAGAAGTTTATCTCCACTCTTATCCATAGTTACTATATATGGTCGTATCTGGGCTTGGTCTATGGAGAATCCTTTTCCATATGGATATGGTTGTATTTTCTGTACTATACAGATACGATGCAGTGACTACTTGCTGACGGCAATTGTTTTATCCAAATTGCTTGCTTTTGGTGCAGACTTGGAGTTGCCATGAATTAATTTATTGTAGGACTCAGCATGAAGGTTGTCGAAGCTGGTAAGGAGGCTTATGGGACTGTTTGCAGCATCTGCTGTCTCTTCATGATTTCCATGTATCTGCTTATCAGATGCTCCACTCCATGCTTTCTAGACCTGCCTGACATAATAAGATCGATATTAAGCTGTTTGAAATTTGAATGGGACAGTGAAAAACCGGATTCCAAGGGAATCTCATTATGAGTTTTGTCATTGAGAAAAAACCCCTCAAATCCTCATAAACCTTATATATATTTAATTTTTTTTGAGAAAATACTTCTTATATTAAACAGAGACTATTTATATAGATAAGATAAGATATTTTATTAATATCCAATAAATGACCACAAAGATAGGTCAATGAGATTGAAAATTACATCCAGCAAAGCAAAGAAAAGTAAACAGAGACTATTTATATAGGTAAGATAAGATATTTTATTAATATCCAATAAATGACCACAAAGATAGGTCAACAAGATTGAAAGTTACATCCAGCAAAGAAAAGTAAAATTTGGGAGTGCAAAAGGCATCTCCTAGAACAAAAACAGAAAGAACTATATAGGTATACAGAGAATGTTTGCATAGATCAGATAAGATAATTTTATTAATATCCAACAACTGACCACAAAGATAGATCAATGGGACTGAAAAAGTACATCCAGCAAAAAAATACAATGCAGGAGTGCAAAAGGCATCTCCTAGAACAAAGGCAGAAAGAACTATATAGGTATACATATAGGAAGATAGCTAAAAGGAAAACTAAAAAGCTAAATCCAAGACAATTTTATTAATGTCGAACAAATGACCACAAAATTAGGTCAATGGGACTGAAAGGTACATCCAGTAACGTAAAGTACAGTGCTGGAGTGCAAAAGCAACTCACTGAAAGATGCTAAAATCAGAAAATCCAAGCTCATGATTATCAACTAAAAATCTAGCTAATCAAGCTAATAAGATTAATAAGAAAAGCATAAGAGATAGAGTACGGGGTACACAAAAGGATGTAAAGAAGTTAGCGAGCTGAAAGAAGAGGGCACTCAATGCCGAAATTGGTACTGATCGAGAGGATATGATGTCACCAAGTGCTGGATCCAGCTGCCGAGTATTGACAAGGAGCAGAAAAAACAAAACCTTCTTTTCAGTGCCACGACAACTGAAATTAGATATGAGCAAGTAAATCATCTATATATTCTTGGTATCTATTGTCAGGAGACAACCCTTACCCTGGAGCTGGGTACATACCTCTTCCTGCCAAATCCTACATAATGAAGAAACAAAGCTAACCTCGTTGTCAAAATTACATTTACACCTTAGTTTCCAAATCGAGCACAAAGCATAGGATAACCCCCTGAAGATTAACAGGATCTTGCATACTGCTGCCAAAATGTGCTTTAGAAATTCCGTTTTACTACAAATCGGACATTGATCATCTGTCATGTGCCTGATATGATCAACCGAGAAAATTCTCATAATTTATAAGATAAGTGAAAAGTCAATACACTAAGGAGTCTTTAAATCCATCTGCTCTCCGTATCTGGATTCTGAACAGGTCCATCTATCTTCCAAAACTGGAGTCAAAGGAAGCTTTTGATGCAGAACGGAGTAAAGCTTCTTTATATCATAATTCTGGATCAGCTGACCAAATGACTAACACCAATCCCTCCGAACTAGACCTTGCATCTGGATTTTCGTCTTAAACAAGTCCTTTGAAGGGATCGGTCTTTGAATCTCCTGAATAGCCAATTTGTCCAAAGTAAGAAGACCCTTCTGATGAGCTAACACCCTCCAATCCAGCCATGATTTGGCATCAGAATCCCATTATTCCTTTCAAAAGAAAATCCCTTCCTGCTTAATATGTGAGCTTGGCACTGAGGGATTTCAACAACAACAACAATAATAATCTAATTTTAAGGTCACGGCCAAGCCAGACACCAAATTGATGTATGAGACCCCCTTGTTTGTGGGACAAGGGACCCCCTTGATTTTTCCAACTCCAAATTGGTCACAAGGATAAGTCCCAAATGCTTGAATAAATCTAGCAGCGAATTGGATTGTGAGCTGCTTTGAGGGCTTTGGCTCCATTGTAGGTGTTATTGAGGTACAAGATTTACAGGCCCAACATATTCACAAGATTCTCCTATATATATATTTTTAAATTTTCTAAAATTTTGAAAGATTTGTATGTTTTTCGTATTTGTGAGATGTGTTTTCCTGTAGTTTATTCCCTAACAAGGCTACTTTCTAGTTAAGGGGCACAGGAAGGCACTGACCACAAAAGGTAACAACCCAATCCTAGGTAGACATGGCGAGGGGACAGAACCAAAGCAGGTCTTTGAGTGTCTCAGCTTGACTGCAAATAGGACACTCAGGCACTACTACATTCAAGTGAATCTCCTACCAACAGGCAGGCCACTCATGATAAGAAATTAAACAAAAAATGTATGTTTAGGATCCACTAGAACTTCCATAGGCTCTGATGCCTAAACAACCAAATCTTTTGTTTCAATTACAGTCTCCAGAGCTTGTTTAATTGGTCATCAAGAAAAGGTTTTGGACATAGCCACTTGTAGCTTGTTTAATTGGTCATCAAGAAAAGGTTTTAGACATAGCCACTTGTAGCCATTAGATGGCTTATATTTGATGAAGGACTTTGATTTGTTCCATTTCCAATCTGGCTACCAGACCTGAAAGGGCTAGCAGGCCTAACTTGATAAACAACAAGTCTGATATCAGGCGTTTGACTCTGTCCAGGATAATTCTGTTAAGAGTTTGCAAGCCCAAAACTTGTCTTTAGCTCAGGCCATGGATACCAGTTTCTTGTCTGAGCACCAAATAAGTCTCTTACAGAGTTCATGTTGTTCCTGAAGAACCCCAAGGGCCAAGAACCTAGCAGTCTAGGCTAACATTTTTCCTTCCGAAGCCAGAATTGGAGACCACCATGATGAATGACCATTAAATGATATCCCAAGTCTCAAGGACTGGCCCTTCCTGGTAAGATAATGTTTGACAACTTCTTAGGTGTTCGAAATGCTTTGAGCCACAAAAGTTCCTTTAATTTTCACCGAGGTTGGGGTGACCACCAAGGTCCCCAAGTTGAGACCTTGCTAAGATTTATAATTTTATTGCCAAGAGGGGCTTCCAATGAGATGCAGTTCCTCAGTGGCACCTTCCATCTTTCTTTTCCCTCCAAGGCCTGAATCTCACTTTTAGCACTCAAAGCTTGGGCCTGAGTACGCATAAGTTGAAATAACACATTTTTTATTTTCCAGTTTGATTTGATTTAGGGGATTCTACTAAGTAAACAATTGCATCCCAATTGAACTCTTTAAAGAGATGCCGATTGCTGTAAGGAAATAAACACCCACACTAAACCGACCAGGAAAGAGAAGACATATATAAGCAGAAAATAAATGACAAACACAGTTGTTAGATTTAGGGAAAATAGAGAAAATAATGATGCTTTTTTCAATTCTGTTCACTAGTATAGATTCAGATCAGCACATTTAAACAAAGATAAAATTAAATTCTGAACATAAACAAAATTTATGAGTGCAAGAAAACAAACCTTAGTTTACCTCTTAGCCAATGAAGAATGTACCTGTCACATGTGTGGATGTAGTCCTCTTTAATATGCTCAGAAAATCAGTTTAAGGTTCATGGATCAAACCTCTAGGGTTTTTATCTCTATCATATGGACTGGTAGACAGTTTGCCAAAGGAAGGACCACAAGCAAGGCTGGAAAAGAATGCTTAACTGCTGTCCATAGCTGAGACTGTAGAACTCAGCAGCAACAATTGGGACAGCAAACACTCCACAGCAAAACCTCCACAAATGAGACAGCAAGACCCTCCACAAATGGAACAGCAAACACTCCACAAATGAGACAGCAAAACCCCTTCAACAGCAGAGGTAGACAGCACAGAGATAAACACCCACAAGAAGGACAGCAAGGAGAAAAACACCCACAGGAGCCTCAACACAGTTAGCGGCAGCCAAGAGGAAGGGCCGTGGCACCTTTATCAGGTCCGTGGCTCCTTTATACAAGTCTGGCAGCCAAGAAGAGGGGGTGTGGCACCTTTACTCAGGTCCGTGGCTCCTCAGATCTGAAACAGAGAATCCAAAGGAGGGGCTGCACCATCACCAAGAGAAAGCAACTGAGGTAGCCGCAGATATAGAAGAGTGAGGAGTGAGTGAGTGTGTAAAAATGAGAGGGGGAGGGTTTCTTTTATAGCTAAGGAGAGGGGTTAGGGCTAAAAATAAAATAAATAAATAATGACAATTTAATTAATATAAATATTAATTAAATGTCAATTAAGTCAAAGTAAATTATAAAAGCTCAACACCACATAAAACAAGAGGAAAGCAAGACAACAACTTTAAGACAAAGTCAAGGGGGTCCTCAATGGCAAAACATGTCCACATAAGTCTCATAATGACTTATAAACTTTTATCATCACTGCATAGGAGGGCACATCAACAATGTGGTCATGTCCATCTTCTTAGCCACTCCTAGGTCTCATGGACCATCCCGGGAGAGAGGAAGAGGATCACACATCTTCACATCTTGGTATTTAAACCAAGATCTACCTGGTCCAAGACCAGGTTGCCCCAAAACACATTTGGGGGCCCTAGAACACATCTAGGGTCTTATCCACCAAGGTACAATACCAAGGATCAACCTATGCGTTAAGTAAGGGTTCCCTGGAACACATCTAGGGGCCCTAGAACACATCTAGGGACTTACATCATCCACCAAGGAATACATCCAAGGATCAATCCAAGCATCGGGCAAGGATTCCTTGGAACACATCCAGGGGCCCTAGAACACATCTAGGGACTTACTGTTTGGTCCGAGACCAAGAACCCCAGTCATGTACTAGGGGCCCTCACTAGGGTCTTTTGCCATGGCTCTCCCTACTTGGTCCCAAACTAAGAAACCCCAGGAGTGCACTGGGGGCCTTAGTCCTCAGCTAGGGTCTTATGCCATCCTCCTAGAGAATGGCTCTTGTAGCTGCACTAATTTCGACACTCCCTCTCAGCGAGAGAGGCATTCTCAGCAACACCAAGCTTGTTTCGAAAGTACACAAACTTTGTCAAGGACAGTGGCTTGGTCAAAATATTTGCAGTTTGTTCTGCCGTTGGAACATACTGAACACTGAGAATGTTCTTCTGCACCATGTCCCGAACATAGTGGTATCTCATCTCAATGTGTTTCGATCTGTCATGAAACACCGGATTCTCGGAGAGCTTTATACAAATTTGGTTATCACAGTGGATGACTGTGGGTTCCAGCTCAGCACTGAACAAATCTGAAAGTAGCTTTCTGAGCCAGACTACTTCTCTGCTAGCAACACTTGCAACAATGTATTCTGCTTCTCCATTGCTCTGGGCTATGGAGCCCTGTTTCCTGCTGGACCAGGAGATCATAGCTGAACCCAAACTGAAACAATATTCGGAAGTACTCTTCCGATCCATTGTATTGCCCATCCAATCTGAATCTGTATATCCATGAAGCATTACACCTCCACTGGAAGTGTATCTAAGCCCATAGGCTATAGTCTCCCGAACATATCTGAGAATATGTTTAACAACAACCATATGAATATGCTTTGGTTCACACATGAACTGGCTGAGGGCATTCATTGCATAACAAATGTCCGGTTTGGTATGTACAAGATACATCAGGGACCTAATGATCTGACAATATATGGTGGGGTCTTCCGGATTTGAACCTGTAGCTTGATCTTGTAACTTCTTTAGGTTAGAAATCATCGGTGTGGACATGGACTTACAGTCCAATATGCCAAATCCGTGGAGCACATCAACTGCATACTTGCTTTGTGAGAGAAAGATCTCACTTGGTTTCTGCCACACCTCTAAGCCCAAAAAATAATGCATAAGACCCAAGTCTTTCATTTCAAATTATGCTGAAAGCTCCCTCTTAGTCTGAGCTATCAAATTTTCTTCTCCTGTAAAGAACAAATCATCCACATATAGTACTAAGATAACATGATGATTCTGTACAATATTTATATAAAGATTGGGATATGCTATACTCTTGGTGAACCTAAGACTCTGTAGAAAACTGTCAATTCTTCCATACCAAACTCTCGGAGCTTGCTTCAAACCATACAAAGCTTTCTTGAGTTTGCAAACATGGGATTCTTTCCCATGGATCACGAACCCCTCAGGTTATTCGATATAAACCTCTTGCTCAACTTCACCGTTAAGAAAAGCAGTCTTAACATCCATTTGGTGAAGTTTCCAACCAAAAACTGCAGCAAGAGAGATAATGATTTTGATGGAAGTATACCTGGAAACAGGAGCAAAGATCTCGTCATAGTCAATTCCTTCTTTCTGAGAGAAGCCGTGAGCCACAAATGTAGCCTTGAATTTTTCAACACTGCCATCTGCTGCATGCTTTATTTTGTAAAGCCATTTGGAGGTTACCATTGATTTTCCATGAGGTCTTGGGACCACTTCCCATACATCATTCTTCCATACCAAACTCTCAGAGCTTGCTTCAAACCATACAAAGCTTTCTTGAGTTTGCAAACATGGGATTCTTTCCCATGGATCACGAACCCCTCAGGTTATTCGATATAAACCTCTTGCTCAACTTCACCGTTAAGAAAAGCAGTCTTAACATCCATTTGGTGAAGTTTCCAACCAAAAACTGCAGCAAGAGAGATAATGATTTTGATGGAAGTATACCTAGAAACAGGAGCAAAGATCTTGTCATAGTCAATTCCTTCTTTCTGAGAGAAGCCGTGAGCCACAAATGTAGCCTTGAATTTTTCAACACTGCCATCTGCTGCATGCTTTATTTTGTAAAGCCATTTGGAGGTTACCACTGATTTTCCATGAGGTCTTGGGACCACTTCCCATACATCATTCTTTAGTATTGAATCGTACTCTTCTATCATTGCATCTTTCCACACTTTATGTTTGGAGGCTTCTTCAAAAGTGGAAGGTTCTGAGTCAATCACAAGATTCAATTGGGCTATTAGGCCGGAGTACTTATCTAGTTTCTTGCTTTCTCTGAAGGTGCCTTTAGGTGCTGCAAGCTTTTTTGCTTCTTTTAGAATTTCTTGGCACCAAGCTGGCTTCCTTTTAGCAGGAGGTTTCTCTAAGGGAAACTCGATAGAATCCCTTGAGAGATCCACTGAAGGCTCTAAGGTCTCCTCCCTCTGCACATCACATGGAAGTTCTTTGGAGCAACGAAAAATTGCTTCTTCATGAAAAGTCACGTCTCTGCTGACCTCAATGAACTTTTGACATGGTACATAAATTCTGTATGCTTTTGAGGTTTCATTGTATCCCACAAAAGTTCCTTTCTTTTCGGAGGGCTCTAACTTAGTCCTCTTTTCTTTTGGAATATGAATGTAGACTGGACTGCCAAAAATTCTCAAATGATCAACTGAGGGCTTTATACCAGTGAAGACTTCTTCTGGAGTTTTCTCTTCAAGGGCTTTATGAGGACACCTGTTTTGAATGTAGACTGCAGTGCTTGCAACTTCGGCCCAAAGTGATAAAGGTAGATTCTGATCATACATCATTGCTCTGGCTGCTTCACAGATCCTTCTATTCTTTCTTTCTGCAGCCCATTCTACTGGGGATTATAAGGCACAGTCAACTCCCTCTTAATCCTGGAAGCTCGACATAGTTCATCATACTTGTAGGAGTTAAATTCTTTTCCATTGTTCGTTCTGAAAACACATATGTGTCTACCTGTCTGATTCTCAACAAGGTTCTTAAATCTTGAAAACTGCTGAAAGATTCATCTTTAGTCTTCAAAAAATAAATCCAAGTTTTACGAGAACAATCATCAATACAAATGATATAGTAAAGACAACCATTCATTGATGGAGCAGTCATTGGTCCACAAAGATCAGAATGAATAAGATCTAAAATGCCATTGGTTTTTCTATTGCTGTCAGGGTAAGCTTTCTTTGTATTCTTACCGAGAGCACAACCTCTACAAACACTATCATGCTCAAATGGAAACACTAGCATACCTGTTACCATGTTTTGCAAACTTGGGAGCGCGTTGTAGTTGAGATGTCCAAGCCTTTTGTGCCAGAGCTCGTAGGGGTTTATCATCTCGTGAGTTAATGCTTGAACAATTTGACCTGTGATTTTGTAAAGTCCACTCTCACGAGTTTTGATAATCATGGCAGAACTCAAATCCCTATTTGAGGGCCACATGAGAGCCTTCCCTTTGGTGAAGGCTATTGAGTATCCTTTGCTTTCTAACACTGCAACTGAGATGAGATTTTTCTTTAATCCAAGAACATAAAGAATTTCATCAATATGAAATACATTACCTGATTGAAGCTGAAATGATGTTGATCCAAACCCTTTGATGTCATATGTGCCATCATCACCCAATTGTACCTTTACATTGAACTTCTTATCCCGATAGTTTACAAGATTTCGTTTGAAGCCTGTCATATGTTTGGAGGCCCCGTTGACCATTAACCAAACATCCTCTGACTTGGTTATAGTGCTAGAGAGGGTTGAGATGAGATAATATTCTTGGTGTTGTTCTTGTTCTTTGGTGGCAACCTTGGTTCTTCTTCTTTGAGGTTCCTTTTGAGGCTTTGCTTCTTCAGTGACCACTGAGGCTTGGAACCTACCTTTTCTTCTCTACTGTGAGGAAGGGTTCTTGCAATCTTTTGCATAATGTCCTAGCTTATTACAGTTAAAGCATCTTACTTTAGATAAATGATGATGAAAATGAGATAGCTTACCCTGTGGTTTCTTACCTTTGCCTTTGGGCCGAGGAAAGTTCTTCCATCTCTTGGCTTTAACTGAAAGGGCATGATCTCTTACAGGGATAAAGATTTGCTAG
>ML777066.1:1510930-1526917 GCA_009831015.1 Picea engelmannii | reverse complement strand
TTTTTGGGTACGGTAACAGTGACGTTTTTCCTCTTGCGAAATATGCTTCCTTCAGGTTGGCTCTGATACCATGTTAATGTTTATGCCATTATTATAGTTCTTTCCATTTCAATAGATAAGAGCATCATAAGAACAAGATCACTGAGAAATACACATTCACAAGACACACAACATTTATCCTGGGAAACCCTCTAGGGGAAGAAAACCCAGCAAAACTTCCTTATCATAAATAGATTAAACAATGTTCAAGAGATAACTCAAACCAATACAGAAAGTCCTCCCCAAGATATGCGCCACTCTTCTCCTCCTCTCTCTGGTAATTGCAGCTTGCCTCATAAGAGAAATGAGCAAGTGAGTTGTGTGTTTGAAGTGAGGCTCTAGCCTCTTATTTATACAAGACTGGCACGTGTGAAAGGTCACAACTGGTAGGGCCGACCTCTCACTCTGGGTGGATAAACCCACCTTTGATTAATTCTGGGTCATCCATAATAACTTCTGGGGCCGACTTCTTATTCTGCCCTTTGTAATTGTTCAATGACCAATCTTCAAAAGGGGATTTGGTCCTTATACAATTACCGACATGATTAATCCACAATGGGGATTAATCCAATAACAATAATAATAATAATGACATGATTAATCCACAATGGGGATTTAATCCAACAATAATAAGAATGCTCTTCGCAGTTACATTATTTCAACACCCGGGAGAGAGGAAGAGGATCACACATCATCACATCTTGGTATTTAAACCATGATTTACCTGGTCCAAGATCAGGTTGCCCTAGAACACATCTGGGGGCCTAGAACACATCTAAGGTCTTATCCACCAAGGTACAAGACCAAGGATCAACCCATGTGTTAAGCAAGGGTTCCTTGGAACACATCCAGGGGCCCTAGAACACATCTAGGGACTTACATCATCCACCAAGGAATACATCCAAGGATCAATCCAAGCACCGGGCTTCCTAAGGTAGAATTGGAGACCACCATGATGAATGATCATTAAATGATATCCCAAGTCTCAAGGACTGGCCCTTCCAGGTAAGATAATGTTATGCTTTGAGCCACATAAGTTTCTTTAATTTTCACTGAGGTTGGGGTGACCACCAATGTCCCCAAGTTGAGACCTTGCTAAGATTTATAATTTTATTGCTAAGAGGGGCTTCCAATGAGATACAGTTCCTCAGTGGCACCTTCCATCTTTCTTTTCCCTTCAAGGCCTGAATCTCACTTTTAGCACTCAAAGCTTGGGCCTGAGTACGCATAACACATTTTTTATTTTCCAGTTTGATTTGATTTAGGGGATTCTACTAAGTAAACAATTGCATCCCAATTGAACTCTTTAAAGAGATGACGATTGCTGTAAGGAAATAATCACCCACACTAAACCAACCAGGAAAGAGAAGATTATATAAGCAAAAGATAAATGACAAACACAGTACACAGAGATTTTACCCTGGTAACCCAACTGGGAAAACCAACATTCCTTGAGCATCTTGCTCTCTTGTTGTCTTATTCATTCAATGAATAGAGAGTTACATGACTAACCTTGGTCTACACCTAAGACACAATCGCCATCATACTCTCTTGCTTTACACAAGAACAACCCTACAACCAATTCGGCTTGCATCTATATGACCAACAACCTTCATTTAAAGATTAGCTTTTACGGTATTACAACATGTCTTATTTATAGTCTTTATAGCATGCAAAACCCTAAATCATGGCGCCCAAAAATGGTTACAGATCCACGCGGATGATTGGCTGCAATCCTGCGAATCTTGGGACTCTGTTATAGTCGACCTCCAGTTGGTCTCCAATCGCTTGCCACTCTACATCTTGTCGACTTCCCGGTCGATCACTTCGACCTTGACTTAACCATTTACTCGACTTGACTCGTCAGTCGACTTATCACCTAGTCAATCCACCTCGACTAGACAGTCGGATGACTGTTTCTTCACTACAAAGAATATAATAACCCAACAATTGCATCCCCTCTAGTAATTATTGAGAAACTTCTATATTGTTTAAAACATCCACTAACATGTGTACATATTTGGGTTTGTGCCTTTGGGGTCAAAAATAATATTTTTTAGTACCCTTATGTGCCCTCTCTTGTTTTTCAGATATCATGCCTTAAAAATCCTCAGTTTCAAACTAGTTAGTTTGTAAGCATACTGCCACCTTAAAATGATGTCCATAAGCCGAAGGCTAGACTACAGAGAAACAACATGTTTCATGTGTCCTTGCTGTTTGAATACCTTTGGGCCAGCCTATCCACCTGAAATTGTTTTTTTTTTGACAAACACGGGTAGAGGGCAGTTTAAGTTTAAATGGATTGGGAAAACTTTTAGGATTGCAATTTTCAACATTTCTAGTTGCTCTTTGGTTGATATGTAAAAGTAAATGCTAGTATTTTGCAATATATTTTTGATATTATTAGAAAAAAATTAAAGTTTATTGACAGAAATTAAGCTAATTGTCATCTGGATCTTTGTTGAGGATTTTGGTTCCTGAACAATTACATCCTTTGGTTGCGTCAGGTTTTTAGGGTGCCTCCATGGGGATTGAATTAGCGTCTTCCTTAAGGGAAAGCCAGCTTTATGATCTCTGTGCCCTTGATTACAGATGTGGATTTAATTGTAGTATTGTGTTAAAGGATGACTAAAAGTATCAAGTTTACCCCTTAGATAGGAAAATGATTTCTTATCTGGAAATTTTTGATGAAATTGGCTATTAAACCCTAACATCTATTACCTGTTGATTTATTTCTGCCTTTCCAGGTTCACATTTTGGGATTCTCAAACTCAGTCCAATTCATGCTATAGAGTGTTTGAAGTTTCACCTTTTTTGGTTCCCTAAAATGTTTTCCTGCACATGTCCACGTCTGTTTTCTCTGGTCCGTTAAATAGATTCCCAAGAGAAGTATAACCAAAGAAAATTGATATTGAGATAGGGTGCGATGGAGAGAGAGAAAGACCTACTGTTGCTTCTCTAACTGGTGGGGAGGAGATTTGGCTTCTTGTGTGATCTCTTCCTCATGTCAAAACATTTACAAGTTTCAAGTGCAGTTTCTTAAGACCATAGGTGACTTGGAGTATAACTTCCTAATGGGGTTTTTATTGGTTTGTCTCTCAAAGATTTGGTCCATTGCTGTTGGGGACAGTATTTGCATTTTCGTATTGATATTTTCATCTCTTTTCAAACTGTGCTTTGGTAAGCAGATGTTTCAACCAAAGTTTTTATCTCGTGCTTTGGAAGTCCTTATGATTGGAGGAGGGTTATGAAAGGGTGCTTGTGGTTATGGGACATAGTTGGTATTTTCCTCCAACCATGGTGCCATGATTCAAACCCTGATTTATTTGGTCCTCACTTCAGTTCCAGTTTGGGTTAGATTCCCAAGGGCCAAACCTACCATTACATTTTAGGTCTAGAGAAATTCTACAAGAGATTGGAAACACCAGTTGGCAAGTTCATCTTGGCGGGTTTTAGTGACAATAGGGGGTTTAATGAACTTTGTTAGGTTGTCAGTGTAAGTTGACTTTAAAAGAAGGTATTCTTGAGGACATTGAATTAGAATTGAGAGGTATTTCTTGGACCCAAAATCTGGATTTCACAAATGTTGCACTCAAACGCAGACCGTGTCATAATTTTGGGCTTCTAGCTGCATCCCTAGTTTTTAAAACTGGACTGGGTCGTTATCAAATTGCCAAACCGGTCGAGTTGATAGGTGACCGAATTGACCCGGCCTTCAAATCGGCCCGGTGCCTGGTTTGGTATCGAACCGGTCGGATTGAATCCGGTTCGATATCAAACTTGTCGAACCGGCCTGTTTGAATCCAGTTCGATATCAAACCGGTCGATGAATACGAAATTTCAAGTTTCTGGTAAAACCTGAAAATGAAATTTTAAATGGCTTATGAAATTTCAAATATCCTCCTCAAATGAGTTGGTATGGAAATTGTCTACTTTGAACATGAGGAACAAAAGAATATCCAAGTCCAAGAACATTAATTTGCCATGCTGGCGACCACTGGAACCAAAGTCCATAATTAATCATCATAAAAACATAAAAAATTTGCAGCAGCAGGAACCATTACAGATGCAGGGGGCTGGTCATCTTTATCATTGTTAGATGGCCCTTCCCAGCCTTTGGTTGGTGGTTCGGGCTTTGGAACAGTGAATTCCCAACCATCATTATTTTGCTGCTGTTCTTCCAGAGGCTTCTCTGCTTCAGAAATTGCAAGGGCCAACATAGGAAACTTGTCATTCAGTGGCCAGGGAAGGGGCCTACCTAGGCATTATGGACTGTAGAGGCCATTTAGAGCCTCACTGATTATGTATTTTGTTGCTGATTGTATTGCACTCGGTGCCATTTTGATATATACACCCTTACATGGTATATAGATGAGCAAACTTTGCATATTTTGTCTCTAATGGTTTGGAATGATGGTTTGAAAGCTTTAAAATAAACTTTTTCATTAAAATTTAATTATTTAATGTATTTTTTATTGAACCGAGTCGTTGAAATCAAACCGGTCTGAGTTGATAGGTGACTGGTTCGATGTCCGGTTCTGGTTTTAAAAACTATGGACCCTGCATCACACAACAAAACCGTCAAATTACATTTCTGCGAAGGAAAATAAATGTGGGTGAATAACAGAATCAGCAAGTTGAGTATGGGATCTTTCATCAATCCTTCGAAGATCTGGAAATGAAAATGACAGAGGATCCAACTAAACTTGAAGCTGCTGAAGATGTAAATCAAGAGAAAGATGCAAAAATAGAATATGTTTCAAAATCACCATTGGAAGAGATCAATGCCCAAATGAAGTTCTAGAAGAAGAATCCAAGTTGCAGGAGGAAATTTCAGAAGTCACAGAGAATGTCAAGGTCGAGATTATTCTCCCCTGAGGTCTTAGGGTCTTTTGAGAACCATATAGGAGAAGACAAAAGTCCTGGTAACATAGCTAGGAAATATAGAAATCTGTCTTTGCCTAGGAATAAATGCAAAACAAGAAAACTAGATTGGGAAAGTCATATGGATGATTTCTGATACTAGTCAAGTCTTTATAGCTACATGGTAAACCTATTTGGATACAGAGCTGGGTGATCAACCCAAAGATGTTTTCTGGTTGAGCCCAGGTGGAAAGTTCCAAGTCAATTTGATGGAATAGATACCTCTTCATAGCTTGTGGATTAGTGAAAAAATGATCCGAGCTTCATACCTGAATTTTTGATTGTCCATGGACTTTGACTGTCTGATCACTTTAATGACATCTGTTTGTTTCGTAACGAATACAAAAAAGTCACATCATCTGTGGTAGACACTGCTCCACATGATAACAATGGGTAAACTTTTAGAGACTAAACCAAAAGCATTACCCCCACAACTTTATTAGGGAAATTAATTAGTTGTGCAGTCAAGGGGCTTCAGTAAGTATTACTTTCAATGGGTTTACACAATTGGTTCATTCAAGGGCCTTCAACAATCAGCACATTTGTAGTCTCTGATATTCATGATCTAAAGGACCAATCTTCATGATTTCATCATGCTGATAAATTACTTGAGGTATAATTTACACTTTTTTCCAGGTTATAGCGCATGGGGAAAACCCCCAAGTACTTCCCCTCATTTTGTGGATGGTACCTAGGGTAAACCATAGAATCTTCAGGGCACAAGGCCAGTCAACAACAGGGCTCGAAGCCATTACAACAATAATATACTCATTAAGAGCTCAACATGTCACTTGCGGGAATTGAACCTGGGTGGGGAGCATAGCAATCATTCCTCCTGAACTAAACCCAATTGACACGAGGTATAGTTTACACTTACAGGAAAAGTTGGAACTATCTTGATGTTCATCTAGATCATCTGTTTTTTCTTTTCTTTGCTAACTTTGAATATGTAAAATGAACGGGAATACATGCCAACGGTCTACTTTTTAGTATTGTAAATAGTTCTCAGTCATTTTGATCTTATTGCCGATTGCAGTATCTTTTCGTTTAGCTACTAAATCGCCTTAAATTGGTTATCTCCATTTTTCAAAGCACTTTCACTTTGTCGTTAGGAAGACTTCATGGCCATGATACCTTAACTATAGAGTTTTCCCATTTTTTCTCATATAAAAAGTTCTGGGTGGATTCTATTCAACATTCTGATGATCACACACAGTATTATGCAATGGAAAGGTACTAGGTACCATGATTTATTAACAAAGTTATGCTTTTCAAATTGATTTTTTGTATATGCTACTACAGAATGAAGGTGAGGCCGAGGATAGTTCATATCAACCGGGGGCAATTGTTTCGAACCACATTTCCTATTTGGATATTCTATATCACATGTCGGCATCATTTCCCAGTTTTGTTGCAAAGGTAAGCAACAAAATTCATTTAAGTACCCTTCATATCTGTCATAATTTTATTAATACACCTATCATTCTCATAGGCATTCATTAAATATTTTTTCAAATTATTTCTGACTATTAACCTGCATCATTACCATGCTACTTGATAATTTGCGGTACGTTATTGAAGAGGTCAGTGGCTAGACTTCCCCTTGTGGGTCTTATCAGGTTAGTTTATGTTAAGACTTTTTCATACTGGTTTTTTCCTAGCTTTGTTATTTCATTTTACTGAGGCTTATTTTTCTATTATTGTCTCGACTTCCATTGAAGCTCTTTGGTTTTACCATTCTTTGATTTCTGTATTTTTTCTTTATAAATATATGCCATTAATTTTTAAACATCAACATGAGATCTTAAGATTTAATTACGTGGCACTTTTTTATAGTCCTATTCCTCAAGTTGCAATTTTGTCCTTGATTGATTTGTTTTTTTCCATTTTAGACCATACTCATGAAAATGAGTTCAGAGTTGAGATATTCGATGTGAATTGTGGTGCAACATATTTATTTTAGGATTATGATGTTGTTGCTTGTAGATTAATACAATTTTTCTTTGCTTATTGTTGTACAGCAAGTGCTTAGGCTGTGTGTATGTTCAACGAGAATCAAAATCTTCTGACTTCAAAGGTGTTTCAGGTACTGCTTGTTTATGCACTATCTTGTATCTCTTTGGTTTGATTGGCAAAATATTAGATTTATAGAAAAAGAAAAAAATGTTGTTAGATGGAAGTAAGGAAGAAAGGATTCCACTGCGGCTATGGCCAATTCAAGTTGCGGGTATATCTATGGTTCTGGCTTTGGGAACTGCTATAGCTTGCCTGTTGTACATGGAAGACCAGTCTGTATATGTATTTCACATTGTAGATTTATGATGCTTTAGAAATATTTAAAAACAGCCATTAATTTCTTATTGTGATAGCACTTCCCAAATCTTACTTCAATGCAACTGTTATGCTGGAATTTTGCCACTCTGCCTTTGTTATTAGCTTATTTACAAACCACCCAGTTTATTGAAATGCCAATCTTTGAGAAAATTAATTAACATATAGGTGAATACAGATAAGCATACTTCTTCCATGTCCATAAGGTTTGCTATTAATACAGGGAAAAGAGTGAAATTTTTCTTTAGTGCAAGAAAATTGTATGATTTGCAATTTATCAAGTTTGTGTTAGAGATGTAGCTCATTGCACAGATTCAAATTTGAGTAAAAAGAAAATTATGCATTCTAGTCTTGGTTGCTTCCTAGGTTCATAATTGTCGGTGTACTAAATGTATTTGATAATTACAGGTGTAGTGACTGAAAGGCTTGAAGCAGCTCATCATAGTAAGCTTGCTCCAATGATGCTGCTTTTTCCAGGTATGATAGGATGATATTTAGTATTTTTATAAGTAAATCATATCAGAAATTATACAAGGTGTTAGTATCAATTTAATCTTTTTACATGGATATAAAGGTTATCTTTTTGCTCTATGTGGGCTCATGGAATGCAGTTTCTGGATACATAGATATAAACTTTTCATGGAAAAGATTTATATGACTCAATTCCAGGAGATAAAAGCTAAGACATTAGACAAAGATATAGTAGCCTAAATATCAATTTTCTTCTCTGCATCATTGTTAATGTTTTTTTGGAAATATGCTTAAAATTTTCTATTAATAAAATGGTATCCACCAAAATGCATATTACAAAACAAGTTGGTGGCAGAAGGGTTACCATGAAAAAACATTTAACAGGATTAATAGATTACCCCCTATTACCGCCCAAATTGTATGTAATGATGAAGGCCCTAATCCACAAGGTACAATCCGAGGGCAACCTCTAGGAAGGTCACCACTGTCACCTCAGCAACCTGTCCTCTGGTGCTTTAGGCCGGCTCTCCTCCGGCTCAAGGGGGTACTCCCTAGTAGGATTACTAAGACCAAGCAATGAAGCACAAGGTGACGTTGAGAGTAGCCTTAATAAAACAGGATTTGGAGTTTTTAGGGTTTTTAGAATAAGTGATGGGAGGACATCAAGAGATCAGTGCCAAGTCCAACTAGGGCAATGGAGTCAAGGTGAATCAAATGGTAAATGAGGTCAGGAAGAAACCCTCCGAGGAGTTGGCTTATTTTCTTGAAGGATTGGGGTTTGAGATTAGCACCATAAGGCTGAAGTAATCCCTCACCCAATCAAGCTCAACAATGGATTCAAGGTCTACAAGAAGAGTTTCCTCACAAGAATAGCCTTCACCATTCAAAATCAACTGTGACTTGATGAAAATACTTAATACTTCAGCCAAGGAACCATAAGGAAAAACATAGCATGGTATCAAATACTCGCCAAACCAACAAGAAAGAATGAGGACAAAACCTAAACTTCTTCCTCCATGTGATAAAGTTATCCCTCTATGGATCGATCTTGAAGGCTTAGTAGAAGACTTGAAAAGATTCCACCATTAATCTTCATGCACCAA
The DNA here is from genome assembly GCA_009831015.1 of Picea engelmannii. NCBI lineage: Eukaryota > Viridiplantae > Streptophyta > Pinopsida > Pinales > Pinaceae > Picea > Picea engelmannii. The sequence continues at coordinate 1,518,050 of ML777066.1, read as the reverse complement.
AATAAAACCAAGTAGGAAAAACTTCAATAGTTGACAACATTCATCCACAAAGAAAGAACCCTTAACACCATAAATGCTCCAAGAAAGATATATTGATTAAGCTCCAAAAGAGAGAGCTCCAAATTATCCAACCATGAGTGAAAATGAGGAAGTGCATTTTTTTATATAGGTGATGCATCTATTCCTTTTACAATAAAATAATAATATCTCATGTAATTCCTTAGATCTAGCCTAAGAAAAAGTAAATTTAACTACTAATTCTAAAACAATAATAAAATAGAAGTGGTCAAGCCACATGTACAATGAATAAGATGAAGCAAAGCCCCAAAGAAGGGTCTTCTCCTCCAAGCAAGGAACAATAACTGCATATAAAGGATCACTGAAAGAATAACATCCACAACATACACAAGATTTACCTAGGGAAAACCCTCTAGGGGAAAAACCCAACAAACTTCCTCAATATAGATTCAACAACCGAGAACAATGCCTCTCTCCAAGAGAGAACTAACAAAGCAGAAGATCATTTTCAAACCCTTGACTAGGGAAGAGTAGCACACCACATAACCAAGATAAACTCCAAAGATAGACCAAGATCCTCCACAAGATCACCTCCTAGTTGTAGTAGCATCTCCCTCTAAGGCTTGTGCACTATTCTTCTTGACTAGAGAACTTGTCTTGTGTGTTCTCCAAATGAGGCGCTAGCCTCTCTTATAAATAACAGTTGGCCAGCCTAAAATTAGGTCTGGGCCGACCTGACCGAATATAATATAATAATATTCTTTAGGGTTTTGTCTTGGTCAAATACAATAAGAATATCTTCTGAAGCTACTCAAACTTCAACACTCCCTCTTAGCAAGGAATGTATTCTTCTCGTCACGATCATCATCACTGCTTCTGCACACCTGGTCATTGTATTGTTGTCAATCACAGATCTATATGTCATAGGAAGTTCTGCACTTTCATTGGGGTAGTGTACCAACCTTCGTTGGAGTAGCATACCAACTTGCGATGGGGTAGTATACCAGCCTGTGTTGGGAGTAGTATACTAGCCTGCGTTGGAGTATCATACCAACTTGCGATGGGGTAGTATACCAACCTGCGTTGGAGTAGCGTACCAACCTACGATGGGGTAGTATACGAGCCTGTGTTGGAGTAGCATACCAACTTGCGCTGGGGTAACATACCAGCTTATGTTGGAGTGGCATACCAACCTGCGCTGGGGTAACATACCAACCTGTGCTAGGGTAACATACCAACCTGCGTTGGAGTAGCATACCAACCTGCACTGGGGTAACATACCAACCTGCGTTGGAGTAGCATACCAATCTGCGCTGGGGTAGCTCCCACTACTGGGGAACACATCACTTCCCACTATTGGGGAACACATCACTCCCTCTCACGAGGGAAAATCCTTCTAGAACACACCAAGCTTGTCTTTGAAGTATTCGAACTTCACACTCGACAGAGGCTTAGTCAACACGTCTGCTACCTGCTCGTCGGTAGGAACATACTGGAGTTTTACTGGTCCCTTCTATACCATCTCTCGGATATAATGGTACTTGATCTCGATATGCTTGGACGTTTCATGACACACTGGGTTCTTTGACAACTTTATGCAACTTTGGTTGTCATAAAAGATATAGGTCTCCTCCAACTCGAGATCAAACAATCCTGTAATCCGCTTCCGAAGCCACACTGCTTCACCACAAGCTGAACATGCTGCTACATACTCTGCCTCTGCAGAGCTGAGCACCACACAAGTCTGCTTTCTATTGAGCCACGAGATCACAGCTGATCCCAAATTGAAGCAACATCCGGATGTACTCTTCCGGTCTGTGACATTGCTTGCCCAATCTGAATCTGTGTAGCGCTGCAATCTTATCTCACGATCCGAGATATATCTGAGTCCATAATCAATTGTACCCTTTAGGTACATCATCACATGTTTTGCCGCAATTAGGTGAACATGTCTAGGCTTAACCATGTACTGACTCAATGTGTTCACCGCAAAACATATATCTGGCCTCGTGTTCGTTAAGTACATTAACGAACCAATCATCTGCCTGTATATGGTGGCATCCATTGTCTCTGAAGTTGTATCACACAACAATTTCAAGTTCGCCACCATCGGTGTAGATATGGCCTTACATTCCAACATCCCGAACCTCTTCAGGATCTCCACTGCGTATTTTCCTTGATTAAGGAAAATCCCATCCGGTCTTTGCCATACCTCTAGACCTAAGAAGTAATGCATCATGCCTAGGTCCTTCATCTCGAACTCTGCAACAAGCTTCCTCTTACTCTCAGTGATGAGCTTCTCGTCTCCTGTTAGAAATAGGTCATCCACATATGACAGTAATATCATTGGTCCACCATCCACAAACTTGAGGTATAGGTTTGAATTTGTTTTACTCTTGGTAAAGCCCAAGGTCATCAGAAAGCTGTCTATTCTACCATACCATGCTCTGGGTGCTTGCTTAGGTCCGTACAAAGCCTTCTTCAATCTGTAGACATGAGACTCCTTCTTATGTATCTTGTGGCTGCTCTGAGTATACTTCTTTTGACTACTGGAGCAAGTATCTCGTCATAATATTTTCCTGGGAGAATCTTCTAGCCACAAGTCAAGCTTTGTATTGTTATCTGCAACATGCTTGATCTGGTAGGTCAATCTTGGAAGTCAGCACTGACTTCCTTTCTGTAATGTTCCTGACTTGGCTAGTCTAGGAAATGCTGCTAAAGTGTGTAGGATTAATTGTTTACAGCATATAAATGATCATACAAATAACAAATGCGACAAAGGACTGCAAAGTTTATATTATGATATCTCTACGGAGTACAAAGCCCGAATGCGGTTGAATAAAATGAATCACTTGGCTAGATCAAAAGACAAAAGGATCTTAGCCGGAATATAATAAGCAAACTAAATGATAATACCCGATAATAGATGAGCACTACGGGATCAATGGATGAGCTGGAACTATGGCAGCATGTATGGTAACTGCTGGAAGTCTGGAAAGTTCGCCCTGGCGGCTATACCTCTCGGAATGGCCTGGAAACTGTCCCAAATGGTGCGCCCTGCTCTAGCTCTCAGGCCTGGTAACTGACCGGCCCCTCTGTTGGTGGGTCTGGACCCCAGATGGATCCCCCTCTCTCCTCAATGATAAGTCATAATCTGCATAATGATGAATTAGGTCGCTGACTCTTCTCTTATAGCTTTCCAAAACCCTAATTCACTGTTGAAACCCTAATTCATTGTTGAAACCCTAATGCACTGTTGACTTCTAATTTTAACTCATCTGTTCTTTTTTTAGTTCATAATGACTTAAAAGCGCTTTTAACCATTTTTAGCTCAATGTCATTTTCCGAACATAACACCTTTGATTGGAGTGACCTCTAGTAACCCTGTGTACCCCTTTTCTGGCCCTGGCTATAGTTTAACGGGGCGGTTTAGACCATTAAGCCTCCTCTTTGGAGCTCCTATTTGGAAAGGGACATTACAGTCCTCCCTTCCCGAAATTGCTTGTCCTCAAGCAATACCAGTCCAGGGTGCTGCAACACCTGCTCGCTCTCCGAAGTAGCATCCTCTACTGGAAGCCCTCTACATCTGATCAAACACTCTCTGATGACCCTGCTCCTCAGTTTTCGCTCCCGGAACTCCAAAACCTCCTTCGGAACCAACTCCAACTGTCCCTCCTCATCCAATGGGGGAAGCTCCTCTGATGTGCTAATGAATTTTCCCACTGCTTTTTTGAGGCAAGATATGTGGAACACGTTATGAATCTTGCTCCCCTCTGGAAGCTCTAACTCATAAGCAACCTTGCCTACTCGGCACATGATCCTGTAAGGGCCATAAAATCTGGGCTTGAGCTTCTCGACCCCACTCTTCTTCATAGATGATTGTCTGTAAGGTTGGAGTCTCAAGAAAACCAAATCCCCAACCTCAAAGCTGTGCTCTATCTTGTGCTTGTTCGCACTCATCTTCTGTTGGTTCTGTGCTGTCTGCAGGTTCTCTTTCAACAACTTGAGAATCTCCTGACTCTCTATGATCCAATCCTTGGCCTTGGGAGCTCTGCTCTCCTCGAAGACCAAGTCTACCAACGTGGGAGCATCATATCCGTACAATGCTCGGAAGGGTGTCATTCCAATGGACATGTGGAAAGTGGTGTTGTAGCAATGCTCTCCTAGATGTAGCCACATTACCCATGTTCTCTGCTGTCCACCTACATAGTTCCTCAAATATCCTTCAACCCACTTGTTGACAATCTCGGTCTGCCCATTTGTCTGAGGGTGATAGCTGGTGCTGGGTGTCATCTCTGTCCCCACCAACCGAAACAACTCTCTCTAGAATGTCCCCATGAACCGACTGTCCCTGTCACTAACGATGTTCCTCTGCAACCCATGAAGTCTGAAGACCTCCCTGAAGAATAGCTCGGCTACCTGAACTGCGCTGTACTCTGTTGGTATGGCATAGAAGTGAGCAAACTTGGTCAATCTGTCGACCACTACATAGATACAGTCCTTACCCTTGACCTTGGGTAGGCCTGTGATAAAGTCCATCGATATACTCTCTCATTTCTGCTCTGGAATGGGGAGTGGCTGAAGTAGCCCTGCTGGAAGAGCATGCTCTGACTTGTTCTGCTGGCAAGTTACACACTCACTGACGTGTCTCATAACGTCTTGTTTGAAGCCCTTCCATGAGAACCTCTCCCTGATCTGTCTGTAGGTTTTGAAAAACCCCTGATGTCCTGCTAGTGGTGAATCATGAACTGCTGTGAGGATCTTCTTCTTGAGCCTCGAATCTGGCACCAAGTAGACTCTATCCTTGTAGAATATGACATCGTCAATGACCCTATACCTGTCATCCTGTATCTGCCCATCCATCACCTCACAAGCGAACTTGTTCTTGGAATATTCCACTAACAAGTGGGATTTCCAATCTGCTGAAATCTCCATCAAAGAACAGGCCGCATGTCTCCTCGATAGTGCATCAACCACAATGTTCTTCTTCCCCTTGACATACTCTATGTCGAAGTCGAATGCCTGTACCTTCGTCACCCATTTCTGTTGGCTCTCACTGAGTTCCTTTTGCTCAAGGAAATACTTCAGTTGTTGTGATCCGTCTTGACCACGAATTTGCTGCCCACCAAATATTGTCTGAATTTGGTCAAGGCATGCATGATTGCCAACATCTCCTTGTCATAAATGGAGTACAATCTCTCAGGCTGATTGAGCTTCCTGCTCTCGAATACAATGGGGTGTCCTCCCTGCATCAAAACTGCTTCGATACCCTCGTCGGATGCATCACACTCTAGTACAAATGGCAAGGTGAAGTTTGGTAATGCCAACACTGGACAAGTACTCATGACTTCCTTCATGTGATCAAAGGCTTTCCGTGATTCCTCGGTCCAGATGAAAGCCCCATGCTTGGTAAGATCCGTCAATGGTGCTCCAAGCTGAGAAAAACCCCGGACGAACCGCCTGTAATAGCTGCACAGCCCGAAGAAACTCCTCAACTCTGTTACGTTCCTGGGTGTTGGCCAGTCCAGAATGGCCTTGATCTTTTCTTGGTGCACCTGTACCCCTTGTGCACTGATGATATGGCCTAAGTAAAGCAGCTTTGTCATACCGAACTCACACTTGGACTCTTTGGCATATAATGATTGTGCTTTTATGATGCTTAATACCTCATCCAAGTGCCTCATATGCTCCTGCCATGTCTTGCTGTAGACCAAGATGTCCTCGAAGAAAACCAAGATTGATTTCCACAACTGATCCCTGAATATGTGGTTCATGCAAGACTGGAACGTAGCGGGTGCATTGGTTAGCCCAAATGGCATAACCAGGAACTCGAAATGTCCAAAGTGACATTGAAATGTCGTCCTCTCTATGTCCTGCTCTCAGATGCTGATCTGGTGATACCCAGCGCATAGATCAATCTTTGAGAAAAAAACTGCCCCATGCAGTTCATCCATCAACTCGTCAATGCATGGGATAGGATACCGGTTCTTAATGGTTTTCTTGTTCAAGGCTCGGTAATCAATGCACATCCTCATGGTGCCATCCTTCTTCAGAACTAAGACAACTAAAGAAGCAAATGGGCTTTTGCTCGGTCTGATGTGTCCCATCGCTAGCAATTCCTTGATTGCCTTCTCTATCTCATCCTTGAACCTCCTAGGATGACGATAGGGGGGGGTTGATCATCGGTTTGGCCCCCTCTTCCAACTCAATGGTGTGCTCAAACCCCCTGTCAGGTGGTCTCCCTGGTGGAATCGACTCAAAAACCTGCTGATGTCGTCCCAACAAATTCTTGATCTCTGTATGATACTGTTGTCGACCCTCTGAATCCTTTTGCATAGTGATCAAACACTCGGCGACATATGCTACCTCCCCATGTCCGAATATCCTCTCCATTCTCTTGGCTGAAACTGTCCTGGGTGCTCCTGTCGACATACCTCTTAGAACAACCTTCTTCTCGTCATGGTCTCTGAATCCCATCTCCAAGGTTTGGTAATTGGTGGTGATTTTTCCCAAGGTAATCATCCACTGGATTCCCAACACCACATCTGTGTCAGATAGGTCAACCACATAAAATGTGTCTCTCACTGTGTAGTTGCCTAACTTTATCTCCAAGTCTGGGACTCTGTCTAGACACTCCACTGTGTGGCCATCTGCTATTGCAATATCAAACCCCTCAAACTCCTCTGTCTGAAGTGCCCGTCTCGATACTAGTGAAGTGTCGATGAAGTTGTGGGTGGCCCCACCATCTATCTGGGTAATTGCTTGTTGCCCCTGTCCCTCTGATTTGGAGGGTATCATACCTGGGAACACCAGAAAGGGTCGCTATGACTCCTCCCTTTGCTGGTTTCCTCCTGTTAGCCTGCTCAGGCGACTGTGGGACTACTGGAGGATGGGCTCCTGCCGGTGTTGATGGTCTACGGGGAGGTTGCTCCTCTGCCTGTGCTGACTCCTCTTCTGAACTAGTGGATCCATTGTCCTGCTCCTCCTCTTCATTGTCCACACTGTCTGCTGCCACCTCAATATAATGAATCTCTCCCTTGCCCATACACCTGTGGCCTGGGACCCAAGGGTCTCTGCAGTTGAAGCAAAGCTTCTTCCTCAT
>ML777066.1:1465319-1505192 GCA_009831015.1 Picea engelmannii | reverse complement strand
AATAAAGTGAATTTAATGGAGCATTTAATTCTCACCATTGATCTTGGGCAATGTGAGCCCTTGGATCAAAAAGGGAAACCTAACCGTCACTTAGGGATTCTAAAGGAGGAAAAAGGCCAAATGAGAATTCATTCTTTCTTGGAAAGATTGAGAGAGAGCAAGAAGAGGAGAAGGGTTTCCATTTTCTGAGAAGAAGAAAGCAGCAGAAAAGAGGCACGAATTTCAAGGCAGAAAAGAGGCACGAATTTCGAGGTAGCCTGTAGTGAAGAGAAATTCGTACTGTACGGATTTGGTACGGCTGAGTTTGCTGTACCTGTTCTAGACACTCCACAACACGCAAAACGAGGTGAAAAAGGGCGCATTTATTAGTCCGTATAGGCTGTACGGCCGTCGTACAGCAGCAGCTAATTTCTGGGCACATTTCTCAAAAGTCCRTACAGTCCGTACGGTACGGCTGTGTGTGCACGTTTTTCGAGGTGGCTGTGGTTGGTTTTCTTCCTGTACATTTCAAGCACGAAAATCGAAGGGAAGAGATAAGTAATTGCTGTTGGTTTATTTTTGCTGATGTAATTTTCAGATTTGAAGAAATAAGAAGAACTCCCTCTCTCTCTCTGGTTTTCCCCACACTGGGGTTTTTCCAGGGTCGATTTGACCAAAAATTTATTGTGTCATTAAATGTGTGCTTGCTGATATATTTTCTGAGTTTTAAGACAGCCATAGAAAAGATTATTTATTTCATGTGTTTCAGTCAAAATTTCATTTCGAAATTTAATGCATATTAATGTTTGCAAATTTCATTAATATTGGGAAAAGGGCATTAAACATTTTGGAGTGATAAGGTGTGATTGAAACCGGGATTGGGGTAAATTGCAGGGTGAGAACACACTAAGAAAAATCAACAGGTCATACCTTGGGTCAAGGGGCCTCCATGGAGCATGGGAGTGATTTCCCAAGCCCAAAAACAAGTCATAAAACCCTCAACATTCATATTGACGTCAAAATACAAGAGGTCGGCTCTCATGTTTAGCTCATTAGACTTCATGTAAGCAATGTCCACGTCATCAAAAATGTTTTAAGTGAATGCCATATCACTAAAGGTCACTTAAGTGACTCCTCCAAGTCATCATGTGCAAAAATTATACCCCACGACTGTTATATTTAGTCCAATTGCAGGTCGGCCCTCCAAACAAATGCAAATCAGCTTCAAAGTAACCCCCCAAAAAGGAGAGCACTCAAGCATGTGCCACGTGGCATGCACAGAGGATGTCCATGTGGTTATCAATGCCTCGGAGAGTGTGACCATGCCTCGGGATATGCAAGCTGCCTTGAAAAATGTGAACCTGTCCCAAAAATCAGAATGAAATTGGCTGCTCATCAAACTGTCCTGCTCATCAAAATGCATGTGAATACCCCTGCTCAGAGGAGGGGTAACACTCCCCACAGTAGATATGCAGTTATTGCTTAAATCATACAAAGTCAGCTATTGCTTAGATATGCAGTTACTGCTTGTACAACTCAGGCCTTCCACAGAAGGTGCAAGTGGGAGAAGGTGCACCTAAATGGGATAGACGTTGCCCAAGAGCCAAACCACCATAAATCATGGTCCAAGCATTGAGATTTTTGAGGTTCTTGGGGAGCTTTCCAAATTGTTCTGATTTTGAACAATTAGGTTGAAACTTGAAACTGAGTTAAGCCTCAAGTCTTATTGAAACTATTGTCAATACGCTGCCTTCGATTCATCCATTGATATGCATGACTAGCCTGTACCTAGAAAAGATTTGCATAAGTACAATTCCAATCTTTCCACCAATTAAGTGGGGTTTTAATCCTCAACTTAAATGATAAAGAGTTTGGAATGAGGCTTTTAATCTTTTCAATAATTAAACATCTGAGTTTCACAGTCTCGAGGTTTCCTTTAGTTGTTACTAGGGGATTTAATCTCTTTGCACTTTGGAGATAAATGTCATGAACAGTCTTGATGCCAAGAACTGGCGATTATCAACCAAAGGTTTGTCATTATTAGTGGTAATAGAATATAGCTACAAGAAGTGCTCATTGAAACAAAGGTCGAATCTAAAATGGTCACCTTTCCAATGAAGGTGGGGCTTGTTAAATTTTTCAACCTTAACAGTAGTCAGTATTTATTGGTGTTCTTTAACTTTTATTCACTAGAACATTAACTGAAGCATAAGGATCACTGAAAGAAAGACATTCACATAGAGGACAAGTATTTATCTTGGGAAACCCTCAAGGGGAAGAAAGCCCAGCAAACTTCTTGTGATATATTTATCAGTCAAACAAGTACAATGACAGTACAAGACTTCTCTAGAAAGACATAAGCCAACAACACTTACTGCTGTCTCTGTGTCTTTAACTATCTCTGAGCCTCTATCACAAACCAGTAGCTTTTGCTGTTCTCTTGCTGCTATTACCAATCTGTTTTGTTGCTGCTTGTTGGCTGCCCCAAATATGGCCTTAAGGTTGTCTCAGAACTGCCCTTAAGGCTGCCTCAGAACAGAGTTTCTCTGCTGCCTCAGAATAGAGTAGATTGCTGCTACAGAATAGAGTAGATGGCTACTACAGAATAAAGTAGGTGGCTGCCATAGAATAGAGTAGATTGTCCTCCTAGCTGTGCTGCCCAAAACAGTGTTATAAGCCTTCAGAAATAAACCTCCTGGCTGCTGCTCCAGAATGGTGTTATTTGCCTTCATAAAAGCCTCCTAGTTGCTGCCCACCAGAACAGTGCTATCCTACCTCAGAGCTGCTGCCTTCAGAAGTAGTGAACTGATGTTAAGTGATGGGAGCCTCCCCTTCCCTTATATAGGACAGACTTTAGGTTAGGAAGGTTAGGTTAGGGCCACCCCCTAGGTTAGGACCGACCTAGGTTAGGGTAGGGCCGACCTAGGGTAGGGTAGGGCCGACCTAGGCTAGGTTAGGTGGCCGACTTACCCAGGTTGGTTAGGAGGAGGGCTGCTTGGAGGAGGGTATCTAAGAAGGCTGCTTGGAAAAATATCCTCTGCAGCTGCTTAAATTTCAACAAGGCTTACCAACCTCCTAAGCCTTTCCAATACTTCATGTCACAAAGGCCCCTTGATCTTGTCGGGGACAAGCATAATTAACTAGTCCTAAAGATTGTGATCGCTCCAACATTTTTTTACCATATGGAGCTCCTCAGCGAATGCAGTTAGTCAGGAGACTTTTCCAGTCCTCAGACCCTTCAAGTAATTATACATTCCATTTGACATAAAGGGCCAATCCCTGGGTGTGGACATCAATTATCCCCATGCTTGCCCTATCCTTGGGTGTGCAACACAAGCTCGAATTAACTCTGGGGAAGCCTTTGTGCCTTCTCAGTTGGCCCAATGGAATGCTTTGATAATCTGCTTAATATGCATGTAAATTGTATTTGAGGGCACTCGACAAGACAAATAGTAAATTTGGGTGGCAACAATAACTTTAGTACAATTCTAATAGCGAGCCACCAGAAAACATTGCCTTGAAAATCAACCCTGACAACATTTTGCTCAATCCTCTAAACCACCATCTCTTAGAGTTCCTTCAAGGAGGCTTCAAAGTCAAATGGGATTACGAGGAATTTGAAAGTCTGGCCTCATTGAATCCAAGACTATTCAAGATTCTCCAACCATTCTGGAGGCTCCACGGGACTTAGCCTATAACACAAAGTATTGGCCCATTGAATTGTTGGAGCTTTACTATTTAGGCTTCCCAAAAAATGTTGAGGTAGTCCATGGCGTCGTTGAAGGGCTCTTGATCCTCCTTGATAGTGATATTATTTCAACTTCCAAGTGTAAAAGCATCACAACAACGAAACAAAACACAGATATCAATGGAGAAAAATGTTGAATTGATTTGAAAAAAAGACTTGATACAATACTCTGCACAAGATATGTATTCATACATTTTTCTAGATGACCCTACACATTACGCATCCATATTATACCTGCTTAGCTCCCTTTTTTAGTCTTTCATGATTGATATTCACATAATAGACCTTAAAACCTAAATGATATTTGTAAAATATTATGTCAATATGATCATTAATACTACACCCCCTTCCCTTAATGGTCACATTAACCATCACACCAAGCATGTGGCTTTAACCTTTATTCCTGTATTCTGCTTTTGTCAGCAAAAGTGCCACAATCTGTTTCTATTTTCTGAGCCATGAAAATGCATTTGTTCCCAGACTGAATGTGTAGCCTGATTTAGAATTCCTGTTGTTTGCTAATCCTCCCAGTCTGAATTTGTGTAACTTGTCAACCTCATTCATCGTCGTTATTGAACTTTATTCCTTTGACATATCTGAGGATACTTTTTGTTGCCTTCCAATGTACAGTATTCTCATACCAAGTGCTCCCTACCTTAATGGTCATATTGACCACCACACCAAACATGTGGCTTTATCCTTTATGATATATCCATGTATTCTGCTTATGTCAATGGAAGTGGCACAGTCAATTACTTTTCACTGAGCTATGAAACTGCACTTGTATCTTGACTAAATACCTAGGTTGATGTAGACTTCCTGTCGTCTGCTAATCCTACCCTTTTTCAAATTTGTGTAACTTGTGTGACCTGCATACATCCTTGTTCTTGAACTTAATTTCTTTGACATATCTATGGATTCTTTCTTTTGCCTTCTAATGTACATTCTTCTCCTACCAAGCACAGGAAGCTTGTTTTAACTTTTAAGTTTTAATCCATACACAAGATGTTCCTTACCTTTGATCTTAAAACCCAACAGTTATTGCATTTAGATATCTTGTTCTAAATTTCCACTCAGGGCAACACTTTTGACATCTATTTGCTGCACCTTCCACCTGATTTATGGGGCCAGTGCTATCACCAACCTGGTTGTTGGAAGGAATGTTTCATCACAATCGATTTCCTCCTGTGCTTCCACCATTCTTGCATTGTGCTTGTCTAGAAATCCATCTGCCCTATAATTTATCTTGTAGATCCATCTACAACCAATGGCATCCTTATCTGGTAGTAATGCAGACAACTTCTAGTGTTCTTCATCAACGAGTCATATTGTGATTGCATCTCATTGTCCAAGACTTGAACTCCTTGTGTCTCATCAAATGATCTTGGTTACCATGCAGTGGAACTCCTGGCGTGCTAACTTGTGAACAATATGATTTTGCTTCTCTCCAAACAGACCCTGCCATTGCATTCTTTATTTTGTTGGGGTAGTTGATTTGTCTTTACTCCTTTCAAAGTTTTTTAGTTCCACTTCGGCCTTTTGTTCCCTATCTTTTTTTCACTTCTCTTCCTGATCTTCGGCTAACTCTTTATTTTGTTGCTCAATTTTGATTCCTTTTCTTTTGCAATAGTTCTAAAGTTCTCCATTGCCTGTCCTGAGCATTTTAATTTTCCACTTCCCCCTGTGACTTACTCTTCCCTTTTATGAGATAATTCTTAGCGCCGAATTCCACGTTCAGGTTTTGCATAACCATTTCACTTACATTGGTTTGAGTTTAAGGTACCATGGCATTCACATACCTTAGAATTCTCTTGGCTGCCTTCCAATGATCAGCCTTCGGGGCCTGCACAAAAAAAGATCATGAATCTGGAAACATTGTCGACTGCATAGCTTAGATCCAGGCTAGTTGTTGTAATCTAGCTACATTCACTGTGTCATGCATCTATTGCATGCCATATTTTATTGCTTTTTCTTTTTGATTGAGAAATATAAAACTTGTCCTCCTAATGCAACTGTAGCTCACATATCAAACTTTGGTCCCATTATTTTTCATATAATATGTTGCAAATACACTGCAATTTTATTTTCCTTTTTATAGCTTCCCTTCCTTTGTCGCCTTATCTTCTTCCAAATTCCTTTGAAAGAGTTTTGGTACTCATTCTTCAACACAAAAATCCTGTAACTTTCCTCCCTGGGATGGAACTTGATCAAACTTAGAGCAGCTTTTCCAAGATATTTAATTTCAATTCTTGCTGTTCTTCATTCTTGAAAAGAATCAACATATTGTAATATTGCCAAATGGATTCTCATTGCTTTATATAATTGGATATTCTATTTTCTTTCTTGTAATTTACGAGGATGCTTATTGCTTTATATAATTGGATATTCTATTTTCTTTCTTGTAATTTATGAGCAGTTAGTTGCAGTAGTTGATGATGTCACCAAACACATTGCTCTTTGCAATTCTTGGAATCTGCCGCTATAAACTTTGTTAAATTGTTAAGTGATCACCTTTAGAAGCTATTTGCTTTTAGGTCTATAAAATTTAAATTTCATGTTGATTGCTTGAAAAGCATTAGCAATGGGATGTAATGACATTGAAATAACAAGCTGTGACAGGTTTTTAAAATGTAATAACCCTTGGATGGAAAGCAGACAATTGCATGATTGTTCTTTATGTGTGTTTGTATGCATTTTTTCAGCTATGATTTGATGCACTAACACTTATTTGTATGACCAATTTTGTTCTGGTGAAACTGACAGAAGGAACAACTACAAATGGAGACTTCCTTCTTCCCTTTAAGACCGGGGCATTTTTAGCCAGGACTCCAGTGCTGCCTGTGATCTTAAGATACCCGTATCAACGCTTTAGCCCAGCATGGGATACTATATCTGGAGTAAGAATCTGTCACCATATTTTCCAGACTTTACTTATGAGTTATGCTGTGGAATAATTGAAGACGGTTCTATAGAGCATGTGTGGGGATTCACTTTTTTATTCTGTTTGCGTACTTTCCGTCTTATTATTATTGACTTCCAGCTTGTGATATTCCATTCTTGGTGTTCAAAGTGCAATATAGAGGAAATTTCAGTACACGTCTTGATATTTTCTCTCAGCCCGGGGACAGATACTGGAGCTTGAGAAGTGACAGAAGTCTGAGAGAGATCAAAGGTCATTTGTGCTGTCCTTTTGAAATTTGCAGCAACTTATGATATGAGACTCTTGTTGCTAGGAATGCCTAAACATTCCAATGAATTCAATTGCACAGTACTCCAAATGGTACAAAAATGGAGAGCACAACCGAATATAATCCAAATAATATTGAAATAATGAATAATATGATGGTTGCTGCATATGAGTCTTTTCTTTTTGGACGATTTTAAGTGTTCCCCTTTTCCCCGATCAGACTCCAATTTAGGAGTAGTGGAGATAGCCTTTGGATGGGCTTGATCTCAAGGGGCTAATTCACCCATATTCCTCAAAGTAACTTGATGTTAGATCAGATTAGAGAAAAGCTCCTCAAGGGAGGGAGTTATAGTACCCTTGATAAATAAAGGACACACTTGATAAATAAAATATGATAGCAAAAGACTTGTATGCAGGAGATAAATTATTCAGAACAATACTTACATATTCCGAATCTGGTTTTTCCTTTCCTCCTGATGTTATGATGCCAAAATTCAGGTTTCTAAACCTTGCAATATAGTCCTCAACAATGTTGAAGTCACCCATCTTGAGATTTGAAAATTTGTTTTCGAGTCAGTTGACCTTAGTGGTATTCACAATTCCAAAGGTCTTGAAGGTGTCCCACATTTCTTTTGCAACTTTATTGTCCTTGGTATGGTGAATCAAATCTGGCACGACATATAGGGTGATCAACCTAAGATCTTCATCTTTGTTCAAACATATGATGTCATAACTGTAATCGTCGTCAACAGGAATGGGTTTCATCAAATACATCCCTAAACCTTTGCTTCAAAGGAGGAGAGTCATTTGATCCACCCAAGTATGATAATTAGTATGAATTGATATAGGCTTAACAACAGCAAGAGGAAGTCCCCATATGAGAGAAATTAAGTCTTCAGTATTTTGCCTTTATAGAATCAAAGTGAAAAAAATAAGGGAACCCTAGGAAAGGAGGCGTTGACCTTGGAGAACGGTGAAAAGACTTTAGGAATGCCCAAGAAAACTGTAGAATAGAGGCGCTGGCCTTAGAAAGGTTTAAACTTCTAGCTAATAGTTCTGCAGTCACAAGAGATGTTGAGAGATACCACTAGCCAATAGTTTTCGGATCAGCAATAGAATGGAGAGAGTATGGTTCACACTTGTTCTCAAACCATGTTGAGATCACAAGTAACAACAAGGAATTGAATGGAACTGAGACAAACCCAACTTCTGCAATAACTCGATCACAAGTGCGATAGAGAGAGATAACCTTAGTGTGCTACATAGAGGAAAATAAACCAAGCAGAAGTGCACCACCCATAATTCCAATATGTTGAGAATGGAGTAATCTTCACATGTGCCCATGACCATCTCATATTTGTCATTAATGCATTTTGTTAGGCATTAATTATGGCCAAGGCAATCATTTATTGTAATAATAGGTTATGGTTAACGCCGACCTAGTCAACTTTGATATGTAGGCTCAACAACCCTCATGGGGAGTGTGCCCTATTTATGTGGCTCCATAACCCCTCTTGGGAGGATTGCTCTACTTGAGTTGTGTATAAATACACAACTTAAACCTCATTTCTAATATCTTCTTGTGTCATCTTGTGATCTATCTTAATCATTCTTTCGCCTATGGGCATTATTCTTTATCAAAGTGATTTTGCCTAAGGGCACCTACATCTGCGGGTTTTTTTATTGTTCAACTTAGGGTTGTGTTTAGTCTATTTTATGCGCTTTCTTGGAGATCTTGTTCATAGATTGAACATCTAGCATTGAGGCCTACTTGCTGATCTATTTTTCAGCAATTTTTTCTTGAGTTGTTCCATGGCTATGGGCTGGTAGCATCACTATTTTTCTTTTGATTGCAGACCCAAGGTTTTAGACTATCCATTTTACTAATTTTCACGAGTTGATTTGTGGCTATGGCCTAGTAGCATCCTTGTTTTGTTACAATGCCAAATGTATGTTTACGACTTGTCCTCTCCTTGGGGCACAACATACTCTCCCTCCTTAGATGCTTTTTCCCTCAAAGCATTGATGGATTATAGATGATGCTTGATTAGGAGAGACACCTACCTAGGAGGAGTGCTAGACACTTAGCCCTAAAGAGCATGGGGCCATGTGATGTACACCTTAGAAGTTGGACACTTGACTTCAGGATGCTTGGGTTTAGCAACATACTTCATGAAGGTTGGTTCTAGACCCGAACATATATGTTTAAGGAGAAGCATTGGAGTATAGTAACCACATTGGCACACGTGTTGAGGAGTGTTGGGCACAAGAGGACATGTGGCACACACCTAGAGGAGGGATGCCTTGCCTGAGGATACTTGGACAACAAACCCCCATGGAAGAGGGAGTGACGGGCTAACAACTTGTTGGAGAGCACATGTCACAAACATAAATGTATAATAATAAATAGAATAATAATAATATTAATAATATAAAGATAATTAATTAAATAATTGAAAAGTCAAGAGGCACGTACCTCTTCAAGCTCATGACCAGTCAATGCTATAAAGAAACTGTCACGAGGGTAATTGTAATCATCCATTATTCATTTATTTAATCATTCATCAATACAAAAATACTCTGTCTCCAAATTAAATAACAAGTCTTCTTGTTATAGTGGTATCATAGCAACTCCTTGGCAACTTGGGTTAAATCCAGTGATCATACAGCCAACAAGCTGATTATAGAACGTACCTATTCGCTGTACCATTAATCCGTACGCTATCCACCACAATCCGTTGTACATCTGTACTTTCGCTACCGTACCTGTCTCGTCTTGCCGTACCTGTCCCGTATGTTTCGTCCACCCACCTGTTCAATCCACTGCTGTTACATCACCGTTGCCTGTTGCCGTACCTTTTTCCACAATCTGTTTTTTTTACTGTCCCTATCCCCACTGTTGCCGTATCTTCCAAATCATCACCTTAATTCACACTGTCCTTCTATTAAGTCATTTAATTTAAAAAAAATATATAAGTTATCATATCTTAATTGTTAAGAATATAGCGAGGAACAATTTTCCCATCACAAGAAAAAGGTGAAATCTTAAGTTGCCTCAATAAGAGATTAAGTCCCAACCATTGATCTAGTAAAAGATCTAATGGTTGGGATCACTTTCGGGTAGGGGCCCACATGAACCCTAAGTGAATTCAAAAGGAAAAATACCTATTGTCATAAGGTGTGTGACATAAAGGAGGCCGCAGTTGCTAGACAATGAGAGAAGATGAACCAGTACGACTTTGCATAACCAGTGCTTGGTATGGTCGACTAGAGACGGCACAAGCTCACAAATGCTCATAGATAAAGGACGAGTTAGGGTCACAGTCATCAAACATAAGAAAAAACAGTAAAGAAAGGCCGAGCTAGGGCCATACCGAGCAGAGAGGGGAGAGACCCGATCTGTACCATTGAACTATTAGTTCGTACGAGTTACAGGATTACGAATCCGTATGGTATCTGATAGGGCTGTAAGAAGTTTATGTTTGCTTTGTATTTCCGATTAAATAAAATAAAATCTTCCCTATCTATATTATCTTGTGTCAAGAAGAGAGTAGCCGTTTTGTTTTATTCAGTGTGTGTATTATCCTTTTTAGTTTTACATTAATAAGTCACTTTATTTTAACAAGGTTACTTATTTTAATAAAGTCACTTTATTATAAAGTAACTTATATTTTAAAACAAAACACCTTATATAAGACTTATCATTAAATTTTTTTATCCTCGAGAATTATATTTAAAAAAATAATAAAATATGGAAGGAAGCAGGAAAAAGAACGAGACACAAGAAGAAATTAACCATAAAAGCGAAATAAACAACATTAAATATTGTCTCGGTAAAAGTCGAAAAAAGTCGGGAGGAATTTAGTGAAGGAAAAAAGCCACTCTTGGAAAAAGTCGATAAATTATTACAAAAAGAAGACAAAATTGACACTTTAATAAACACATCGGAGGATCGATGGAATAGTTATCTAAGAATGAGGGGTAATGACAAGGATGCTTAATGAACAGATTACGAGAATTGATCAATTGACCGAATGAATGGACGCATTATGCGCAGATCCCTTAGCCTATCAAAGACCACCACAAAGCCCCAGATCGCAAAATTTAGAGGATCAAGGACACCAGGAAATACCAGAGATATTTTTTTCAAGAAATACGCACAAATTTCAAGATAGAGATTACCAAAAGTTTAAAAAGGAGTTACCGAAATACAACGGTAAGGACCATAGAGGAGCCGTTGTCTGGATCAACAAAATGGACAGTATTTTTGAATCAAACCCCCCGAATGATAGCCTCTAATAGTTTAGAAGGAGAAGCTTATGACTGGTACTTATGGTCGTCCAGGAAATGTGACGCTCGTTCCTTCCATTGGCAAAACTTCATAGCTGCCCTATTAAAAAGATTCCATGACAAAGAGGATGATGACCTATATAACAAGTTTGTGCATATTAAGCAGAAGGAAAGCATAAACAACTATATACACGAATGAGAGGTGTTGGCAACTGAAATATCTCTGATCYCGTTGATCAAGATATTTGCTATTGATCTAATGTTCTGTCTCGCAGATCTGATACACTGGGGGTTTCTGGATGCGTTTCAGTTGTGTTTGAGATATTTATGGTTATTGCATGTGCATGTTGCGTATTTATGGTTTAAACARTATATAAAGGATGCATGCGGAAGTAAAGAATATCAATTGCCCAATAACATGTATTATGCGACTCAAGCATGGAAATACAATAACATACTGGAAATATAGAGTATAATCGTCAGCTAAATCTCATGGATCGTCACTGGAATACAAGCAAATAGCATAAAAATACCCGTGATCAGAAGATGAAGGCAGATCTGATGCATGCACGGATAGATCGACAAAAATATGCGATTCCGGAGAAGTACGGTAATCGCTACCGTCGGAATGCGCTGGAAACTGCTCCAATAGAAGCACTTTTGCCTCTAGACTGAAATGGATGAGTGTTGGATCTCGGATTTGGTCTATGAGGCACTGGATTTGGACCCTTGGGGGGTTTGCGCACCTCCTGGGACACTGGATGCGCCCCAAAGGATTCCACCAACAGAATCTGCTGCTATAGGGCTCAAAATGATTGTCTCGCCAAATGCGGAATTGGGTCTGAAGGGTTTCCCTGGATCTGCTCTGATGCATGCAACCCCAAATGTCTGTTCGGAAGAGCTGCGCCCTAAATGGCTGGATGGTGTGCTCTGAATGATTCCACCGTCGAAATCTGATGGGAAGTAGCTCAATCTAAGTGCCTTGGCTGGATCTCAACTGGGTCGGAAGGAAAATGTAATCAGAGCTCTGTCCTCGTGTAGCTCCACAAACCCTCAATCTGACTTGCGCCCTCACTGGTTGAGCTACGCCCCCCTGTAACTGGATGCTCCTGAATGTCACGGTGAAATACTTGGATGGTATCTCCGATGGGCTAGGGTGTGTCTCTCAACACCGAAACCGATCAATGGTGGTGGTTTCCTCCAGAAATCCACAAAACAATAAAGTCTAATCCTCTCCTCCTCTGGGAACTCTCAACATCAAATCATAACAATGCATAATGAGGAATTAGGTCAAATTCCTCCCTTTATATCATTCCCAACCTAATTCACCATTGACCTCACTTAAGCTAGGCGCTTTTCCTCCTAAGGTGAACAATTAATTAATTAAGTCCCCCTTTAGCACCTTTTCATTCTAATTCTTCGTTGGCTTAGGCTTAAGTGACTTTTCCTAGGTATTTTGGCTTAATTCATTGTTTAGCCATCAATTCACCCTTATTTCTCCATCTTGTTCCTTGTTTGTGCCTGACTATAGTCTACGGGAACACATAGACTACTAAGTCACTCCCTGCTAGCCTACTCTAGGGAATGAGAAATCACAGTCCTCCCTTCCCGAGATTGCTTGTCCTCAAGCAACATCAATCTGGGGTGCTGTAAGATATGCTCTCCCTCCCATGTGGCATCCTCCACTAGAAGACCCCTCCATCTAACCAAGCACTCCTTGATGATCCTGCTCCTCAATCTGTGCTCTCTTTGCTCTAGTACCTCCTCCGACACTAGCTCCAATTGACCCTCCTCATCTAAGGGTGTCAACTCCTCTGAAATGCTAACCTGTTGTCCCACGACCTTTTTAAGGCAAGAGACGTGAAAGACGTTATGAATCTTATTACCTTCTGGTAGCTCTAGCTCGTATGCCACCTCACCTATCCTCCTGATGACTCTGTATGGCCTGTAGAACTTTGGCTTCAACTTTTCTGCTCTGTCTGTGGGTGGTAGCTGGTACAAGTGGCTAGCTCTGTGCCTGTCAACCTGAAAAGCTCCTGCCAAAATGCGTTGGTGAAGCGCCCATCTCTATCACCGACTATCTGCCTTGGTAACCTGTGCAACTGGAATACCTCCCTGAAGAACAACTTTGCTACCTGTATGGCCTTGTAGTCTGTGGGTATGGCGAATAAATGTGCAAATTTGGTCAGTCTGTTGACCACCACAAATATATAGTCCTTGCCCTGCACTTTAGGAAGGTCTGTAATGAAATCCATGGAAATGCTCTCCCATTTCTGCTCTAGAATGGGTAGAGGCTGTAGTAGCCCTGTGGGGTGTGTTTGCTCGGACTTGTTCTACTGACAAGTCGTGCACTCTCGTATGTGTTTCAACACATCATCCTTGAGACCCTTCCATGAGAATTTCTCCCTGATCTGCCTATATGTTTTGAAGTACCCCTGATGCCCTGCTGTAGGCGAATCATGACATACCTTCAGAATTTTCCCCTTCAGGGTGGATTCTGGAACCAAGTAGATCCGGTCCTTGTAGAAAATGACGTCATCAAGAACCCGATATCTATCATCAATCACCTGTCCATCCATCACCTCACAAGAAAATCTGTTTTTGGAGTGTTCCACCAACAAATGAGCTTTCCAATCTGTACAAATGTCCATCATCGAACATCCTGCTGGCCTCCTGGACAAGGCATCTACCACGATATTCTTTTTTCCCTTGACATACTCAATGTCAAAGTCAAAGGCTTGGATCTTTGAGACCCATTTCTGCTGCCTCTCACTGAGGTCTTTTTGATCAAGGAAATACTTGAGATTGTTATGATCAGTCTTCACTACAAACTTGTTGCCAACTAGATACTGCCTGAATTTGGTTAAGGCATGCATGATCGCTAGCATCTCCTTGTCGTAAATAGGATAGAGTCTCTTCGACTCGTTGAGCTTTCTGCTCTCAAACACAATGGGGTGCCCCCCCTGCATCAAAACTGCTCCAATTCCCACCCCTGATGTGTCACACTCTAAGACAAATGACTGCGAGAAGTCTGGAAGGGTTAGAACAGGGCATGTGCTCATAACCTCCTTCATTTTGTCGAATGTCTGTTGTGACTCCTCTGTCCAATGAAAAGCACCCTTCTTGGTCAAATCTGTGAGTGGTGCTCCCAACTGTGAAAAACCCTTGACGAACCGCCTGTAGTAACTGCATAACCCAAAGAATCCTCTCAGCTCCGTGAGATTCTTGGGCATTAGCGAATCCAAAATGGCCCTGATCTTTTCTTGATGAACTTGTACTCCCTGCCCACTGATGATATGCCCCAAGTACAGTAGTTCTCTCATGCCAAATTCACATTTGGATTCCTTGGCATATAAAGACTGTGCCTGCATAATACCCAAGATCTCCCTCAAATGTGCTAGATGCTCATCCCATGTCTTGCTGTAGATCAATATGTTGTCGAAGAATACTGGGATGTACTTCCTCAACTGTCCTCTAAAGATATGATTCATGCAAGACTGGAAAGTGGCTGGTGTGTTGGTCAATCCAAACGGCATGACCAAGAACCCAAAGTGTCCGAAATGGCACCGGAAAGCTGTCTTCTCAATGTCCTGCTCCCTGATGCTGATCTGATGGTATCCCGAGCGTAGATCAATCTTAGTGAAGAAGACTGCCCCATGTAACTCATCCATCAACTCATCTATGCATGGAATAGGGTACCGATTCTTGATCGTCTTTTTGTTGATCGCTTTGTAATCGATGCACATCCGTAATGTGCCATCCTTCTTCAGTACCAGGACGACTGAAGATGCAAAAGGACTCATGCTGGGCCTGATGTGCCCCATAGCGAGCAATTCTTTGATTGCTTTCTCAATCTCGTCCTTAAATTTCTTGGGGTGTCTATAGGGTGCTGTAATCATCGGTGTAGCCCCTGCCTCTAACTCAATCATGTGCTCAAAACCCCTGTCTGGCGGTCTCCCTGGTGGTATCGGTCCAAATACTGGCTCATACTGATCTAGAAGCTCCCTGATTTGTGGATGGTACTGCTCCCTACCCTCTGAGTCCTTTTGCGTGGTGATCAAACACTTTGTTGCGTAAGCCACATCACTGTGACGAAAGATCCTCTCCATCCTCTTTGCCGATACTGCTCGAGGTGCCCCTGTAGACATGCCTCTCAGCACAACTCTTGGTCCATTGGCATCTCTGAAGCTCATGGTCAATGTCTAATAGTTGAACCCAATCTCCCCCAATGAATACAACCACTGTACCCCTAGCATGACATCAGTATCTAACAGCTCAACTACATAGAATGTGTCTGTCAGGGTGTAGTTGCCTAGTTTGATCTCTAGGTCAGGGATCATGTCCAAGCAAGTCATCGTGTATCCATCTTCCACTGCTACATGGAATCCCTCAAACTCCTCCGTGCGTAACCCCCTCCTGGCTACTAAGGATGCATCTATGAAGTTGTGGGTGGCCCCACCATCAACTAACGCTGTCATGCGTTGCCCCTGTATAAGGCCCTTGAACCTGAGAGTGTTGTACCTGGGTACTCCTGAAAGGGTGGCTATGGTTCCCCCTTTCACCTCTCTACGAGGTTTTGCCTCCTCCTTGGGCTCTGCCCTTGTCGGTATCTGAGGTTTCTTCGGCTGCTGCTCTGGCTCATGAATGGTCTCAGCCTCTGAATCACTGTCTGTCGATGCCTCAGTATCCTCATCTTCCTCGTTGCCCGATTCCACTTCAATGTAGTGGATCTGCCCCTTTCCCATGCATCTATGCGCTGGGACCCACGGGTCTCTGCACGAGAAGCAAAGCTTCTTCCTCATCAATTCCTGTCTCATATCATCATCTAACTTGAGCTTGCCCTTCCATTCCCTCTGTGGATTCTTCTGATCCCTGTCTCTCTGTGGTACAAAGGGTTTGGTAAATGGTTTAATTTTTGGCACGAAGTCCGCCAAGTCTCTAGTGCGTATGATGGCATCCTGCAAGGTATGAGGCCGGAAGGCCTTCACCCATCCTCTCAAGGATTCTGTGAGCCCTTCTGTGAATAGCATGACCAATCGAGGCTCGGATATGTCTGTCACTGCCACTGCTACCCTTTGAAACTCTGAGATGAATGCCTCTGCTGTGCCAGTTTGTCTCAACTGGGCTAGATCTATGAAATGGATCTCTGGATCCCTCCTGTCAAATCTGTCCATGAGTCTCTGTAAACTCTCAGTAGGAGGTGATATGACTGTGGCCCAATGTCACCAATCCATGATACCACCACTCGTGTGCTTCACCCTCTAAGTGTAAGGTGTCTAAATTGATGGCTTCTGTCTCTGTCATTTGGTTGAGCTTGTAGTAGGTGTCAAGCTTCTATACCCAAGCTCTGGCAGTGCATTTGGACGATCCGTCGAAAGAAAGTATAGCGAGTTTACCAACTTTCTGAATGAAGTCAATGTTATGCCCCTGCTGCTATTGCGACCCTCCTCTCTGTGGCTCTCTGGGGCGGTTCTTGAGTCTGAGCCCACAATACTCGATCAGGGTCATATCCTGATGGAAGTCACGGCCCAATGCTGCATACTTTCTCCGATACTCTGCAATGTCCTCTGCATGAGTAGGCGGTCTATGTGCTATCGGTGTCTGTGCTGCTACCTGGGGTGCCCTCTGGAAAGTGGGAAACAACGGACGTGGAATCCTACTCACAAGGGTGTATGTGTGAGTGGGTGACTGGGGTCTATTGCCTGCTCCTGAGTTCCCCTGTGCTGCATGTGGGGCTTGTGTGCCCTGGATGTCTTCCATAGCCAATCTATCAACTACCCGAGCCAAGGACTGTGATATGGTCCGTCGACTAGCTAACATGTCATTGATAACTTGCATGAAGGCTGCATCTGGATCCATGGGGGCCTTACCATTGCCCTCTGGTCGCTCATATCTGTCACCTAGCTCCCTCTTTGCTTCGCGCTCGGCCTCGTGCTCTGCTCTTCTCTCTACTTCTCTGTGTGCCTCTTCCTCTTCCTCTGAATTGGGAGGGAAAGGAGGAAAGTTAGGCCTAGACCTTATTTCCTTGCTCCTGTTGTAAGTGACATATTCGTCACCTATGTGCTCACGGCCATTTGGTTCTTCTGCTATACTCATTGTCTTTAGTCATAGGTTGGCAGGACTAAAGCTCTGATACCACTGAAATATCCTTGATCCTGTTGATCAAGATATTTGCTACTGATCTAATGTTTTGTCTCGCAGATCTGATACACTAGGGGTTTTTGGATGCGTTTCAGTTGTGTGTTTGAGATATTTATGGTTATTGCATGTGCATGTTGCGTATTTATGGTTTAAACAATATATAAAGGATGCATGTAGAAGTAAAGAATATCAACTGCCCAATAACATGTATTATGCGACTCAAACATGGAAATACAATAACATACTGGAAATATAGAGTATAATCATCAGCTAGATCTCATGGATCGTCACTGGAATACAAGCAAATAGTATAAAAATACCCATGATCAGAAGATGAAGGCAGATCTGATGCACGCACGGATAGATCGACAAAAATATACGATTCCGGAGAAGTACGGTAACTGCTACCAGTTGGAAAACTCGTCCGGAAGAATAGATCGTTGGAATGTGCTGGAAACTGCTCCAATAGAAGCGCCCTGGCCTCTAGACTGAAATGGATGAGTGTCTGATCTCGGATCTGGTCTCTGAGGCACTGGATCTGGACTCCTGGGGGGTTTGCGCACCTCCTGTGACACTGGATGCGCCCCAAAGGATTCCACCAATGATATTTGCTGCTATAGGGCTCAAAATGATCGTCTCGCCAAATGCGGAACTGGGTCTGAAGGGTTTCCCCGGATCTGCTCTGATACTCTGCATGCAACCCCAAATGTCTGTTCGGAAGAGCTGCGCCCTAAATGGCTGGATGGTGTGCTCTGAATGATTCCACCGTCGAAATCTGATGGGAAGTAGCTCAATCTAAGTGCCTTGGCTGGATCTCAACTGGGTCGGAAGGAAAATGTAATCAGAGCTCTGTCCTCGTGTAGCTCCACAAACCCTCAATCTGACTTGCGCCCTCACTGGTTGAGCTCTGCCCCCCTGTAACTGGATGCTCCTGAATGTCACGGTGAAATACCTGGATGGTATCTCCGATGGACTAGGGTGTGTCTCTCAACACCGAAACCGATCAATGGTGGTGGTTTCCTCCAGAAATCCACAAAACAATAAAGTCTAATCCTCTCCTCCTCTGGGAACTCTCAACATCAAATCATAACAATGCATAATGAGGAATTAGGTCAAATTCCTCCCTTTATATCATTCCCAACCTAATTCACCATTGACCTCACTTAAGCTAGGCGCTTTTCCTCCTAAGGTGAACAATTAATTAATTAAGTCCCCCTTTAGCACCTTTTCATTCTGGGCACAAATGCAACAGTGAAAACTTGTATACTTGTGAAGCAGAAAAAGATTCAAACACATCTTGACAGTGACTCATCTAATGAAGGTAAAGAGGAAAGTAATTCCCCCAATACAGAATTAGAAGAGGCCATGCCCAAGATATCCTTAGCAACAATAATAGGAATAGCTCAACCGCAAACATTAAAACTAAGGGGGCAAGTAAAAAAGGAGAATGTCACCATTTTAGTAGATACAGGGAGAACCTATAATTTTATAGATATAAATGTTGTGAATAGATTAAACCTATTCGTGTATCTAGTCGCAGATATAAGAGTAATGGTGGTAGATGGAAAAAAAATTGATGGAGTGGGAAAATGTCACGAGGTCGAGCTTCACATAGAAGATTATGAATTGGAATTTGGATTTTACACAGTACCTTTGGGGGGAGTAGATGTCGTTCTGAGAATTCAATGGTGACAAACATTGGGGACCTATTCTGCAAATCACCAGAAACAATTTATAAAATTCAAATGGGAAGGAAGAAGATATAAATTATATGGATTCCAGCCACCTCCCACCCAAATTATATCTTCATGACAAATGGAGAAACTAATTCGAAAAGGAGCAAGCTTATGTGGTACAATGTCATCAGATGGAGATATTAGCAGCATAAATGGTCCAGTTTCAACATCCAGAGATTTGAGCATTAATACAAAAATACAACAAGGTATTCCAAGACGTACCTATGAAGTTGCCACCTGAAAGAAAGATAGAGCATATAATTGAGGTTAAACCAGATTCAACACCAGTTAAGATCAAACCCTACCGATATCCGCACCACCATAAAACGAAGATAGAAAGACTAATTCAAGAACTACCAAAATGTGGAGATATTACAACAAGCAGAAGCCCATATGCAACACCATTAATCTTGGTTCGAAAAAAAGATGGATCCTTTAGACTATGCATAGACTATCGAGGGTTAAATAAAATAACTATAAAAAACAAATTTCCTATACCCTTCATAGATGAATTGTTAGACGAACTCCACAGAGCAAAATACTTTTCAAAATTGGATCTAAGGTCATGGTACTACCAGATCCGAGTAAGATTAGAAGATGTGGCAAAGATTGCTTTTCAAACACACGAAGGTCACTATGAGTTTAAGGTGATGCCATTCAGATTAACCAATTCCCCTGCTACCTTCCAGGCAACTATGAATCAACTCTTTCAGCCCCACTTAAGGAAGTTCGTGTTGTTTTTTTTGATGATATTCTTATTTACGGTAAAACTTGGAAGGAACATATGAAGCATTTAGAGTAGGTGCTTTCTCTCGTAGAAAAAAATCAGTTTTATGCAAAACTATCAAAATGTTCATTTGGTAAAGAGGAAGTAGAATACCTTGGTCATATCATATCCCAAGGAGTCAAGGTGGACTCCAATAAAATCAAGGCAATCACAGAATGGCCCAAACCAAAAAACATATCAAAACTAAGGTGATTCCTTGGATTAACAAGTTATTATCGAAGATTTATCAAGAGCTATGCTCATTTGACAACACCCTTGTCAAACCTATTAAAGAAAAACTCCTTCAAATGGGATAACAATTCAGAAGAATGTTTTGAAACATTAAAAAGCGTTATGTCATCTGCACCTGTCTCAACAACACCATATTTCACAAAACCCTTTGTAGTAGAGTGTGATGCATCAGGATTTGGAATAGGAGTAGTGTTGATGGCCACCCAATAGCGTTTGAAAGTCGAAAGCTCAACAAAAGGGAAGATTTAAAGTCCACCTATAATAAGGAAATGCTAGCCATTATGCATGCACTAGCTAAGTGGCGACAAGATCTCTTAGGAAGCAAATTCTCGATACGTACGGATTACAATAGTCTTCAATACTTACTACGACAAAAAACGTTGTCCACCGAACACAAAAATGGATGGAAAAACTTTCCACCTTTGATATGGAAATAATACATAAAAAAAGGAAGGACAATGTAGCTGCTGATGCACTATCTCGAAAGGATGACGAAGTAACGACATATGCAACAACAATAGTGATTCTCGATTGGTTAGATGAAATCCGAGTTGAATATGCCAAAGATCCTGACTCTAATTCAATAATCAACAATTTGGACCAAAACCCTAAGTTTGAATGGAAAAATGACATTTTATGGTATAAGGACAGAATCTATCTAAGTCCGTGTTCAAAATTTAAAATAAAAGTCTTAAAGGAGTCACATAGTTCCCCAACAACATGACATGTAGGATTTTTCAAAACCTACTATAACGCATGACAATCATTCTATTGGAAGCGAATGCATAAGGATATTCAAAAATTCATGGCCGAATGTGGCATATGTCAAAGAAATAAAAATGAAAATGTTATGACTCTAGGGCTACTTCATCCTCTACACATTCTTGACCAAAAATGGGAAGAAATCTCTATGGATTTTCTTCTAGAAGATTCGTTGTGGGAATCAGAACATTTTCTCTGACAATACCCATCACTACCCTTGCTTTGAGGACAAAACAAATCTTAAGTGGACGACAATGTCATAAACATAAATGTATAATAGTAAATAGAATAATAATAATATTAATAATATAAAAGATAATTAATTAAATAATTGAAAAGTAGGCACATACCTCTTCAACCTTGTGACCAGTTAATGCTATAAAGCAACTGTCACAAGGGTGATTATAATCATCCATTATTCATTTATTCAATCATTCATCAATACAAAAATACTTTGTCTCCAAATTAAATAACAAGTCTTCTTGTTACAACGCACCATTTTGAAGGAGACGAGTGTTGAGCTCAAGGAGGATCATGCTTGGAGGGCACAACACCTTGGGTTTTGTAAAGCCCTAGTATGACACTTGTCATCCTTGTATTGTATAGCACTCCATATGGGGTTTCCTTGTTGGTTACTTGTATGGACCTAAGTCCATGTTTTATGTTGGCCTCCCTCACCTATTCTATATAAAGGGAGGAGAGAGCTTTTGTTATTACACACCATTGATGTACTCTTTATCTATTTTTGTAATTGTCTAGGAGAAGTCTTGTAGGTAGCAAGACTTAGGGTTTGTGATGTAAACCCTAGGAGAAGACATGAAGAAGAGAGAGACCACTTGCATGTTCTTGGAGAGTTTTCTCTTGTGAGATGCAAGACGAAGTTAGGGGTTGTGCTATGCTAGAAAACCTTCAAGAGAACATAGCACATGAGGAGTTGATGGTTTTCCTTGTAGAAGCCATCGCTCTTGTGAAGCAAGAGGAGGCAATAATAGGGTTTCAACCCTAGAAAAGACATGAAGAAAAGAGCTAACTCCTTGGATGATATTGCAGCCTTGTTATTGTGCACAAACATCAAAAAGCAAACAATTAGGGTCAATTACTGATATCTTTTGGTGGATTAATTTCCTAGGTGGATGGAAACCCTTCAATTGGGTAAGATACAATTTAATCAACGCTTCTTGGACTTGAAAGAAAGAAGAGTAAGCGGCAAGCATAAAAAATTGAGGGTTAGGCCTCCTTGTGTACTTGTACATTGTTATCCTCTTGCAAAACACAAGGGTTCCCTATCTTCACATGCACATTTAATAAAAAAGGAAACAAGCAAACTGGGGCAAGCAAAGTAAATCTAACTAAGATTATTACATGCCCCTTGTGTTAGGAGTTAACCTTGACTGGGTCAAAGATTATGACACATGTTTTTCAACGCTTGGTTTACCATGACACATAGTATTAGCGCATTGTATTCCATGTAATGAAGCCTTTTTAAAGTTTCGATGTATCCCATTGTGAACCACCTCAAGTGGTCAGTTTGACATAAATGGCCAAGGTTAATGCATATATTTGTTTGAGTGTTTTTTCTTAGTTTCGGGTTTTCCACTATAAACGTTGGTGTTGATCTCTATTTGTTGGTTGTTATCTCTCTTCTCTTGTAATTTTAATATCTTTCCCTAAATAGAAGGATGTACCTCCTACCTCACAAGCTAAGGTTAAGCCTTCCTTTAAGGTGGGAGTTTTAGGGATGGATTGACCAAAGTGAGAAGAGAGGAAGCTCCATTGTTATCACTTGAAAATGCATAGTAAATTTTGCATACTGCAAGAGCAGTTATTGGTCATTTTTCTACCTTAGGAAGGCTCCGAAGGTCAACTTGCAATACAAGATAGTGTACCCCCTTTGAAGATCGGTTTCAATTGCAGGTTGTGAGCATAGTCTTGGAGGACACATTTGGGTTTGATCTTAGCTTGGGCATGCTTATATCCATTATTCATTTTTTAATTAGGATAGCAGAGGGTTCATTTGTATGGAAAGCAACACAATCTAGATGAGTGCTAGCCCAGGAGAGTTACTATGTGAACCCTGTTGCCGCCCAAACTAGCAGTCTCTGTGAGGGTGCTATTGTTGAGATTGTAGGAAGGAGGGTCTTCCATCATGATCACAATGTCCTAGGATGATGGAGGACAATGAAACTTAGGCTAAGATGATTAATTAAATGTTTTCCTAAGTCCAACTTAGGAAAAGAACTGTTGATGTGTTATAATCTTCAATTGACTTTATTGGGTTCCTTTTCTAAAGTTAAAGTGAAAAATAATTTAAGTTGTGGTCTTTTAATCTTGACCATTGATCTCATCATGAGGGTGAGGGTTGATCTCAACCCTCAATCCTTTTGGAGATTAGGGTTTCACTTGCTCAATGAAGAATAAAGAGATCAGCTGGGTTGGAGGGGCGTACAAGAGGAGGAGAAATCAATTCCAAAGAGAGATCGATTGCAGATTTGCAGGTGAGAGTTTTTGCAGGAGGACAAAGGAGAGTCTAGCAGGTGGATCGACTCACATCTTCACCAAATCGCAGAGGTTAAGCTTTAGATCCGGTAGGGCCATACAGAGTGACGCAGGAGGCTCGTACATTCACACAAAGGCTCACTTTCTAGCTGCTGTTTCGTTCTGGCTCTGTTTTGGAGGGTCTAGAGAGGTCGTACGATTTTGTTGGAGAGGGCTTTGCTGAAGTTCTTCAGCTGTTGGCAGAGGCCGATTTACTTTGTAAGAAATTTCCATATTTTCCTACTCAGAAATAATAAAACCTCAGATCTGCTACACCGGTTTTTCCACCTTGGGTTTTTCTGGGGACTATTTTCCAAAACAAGTGTGTACATTTGATGTGATTGCTGTCTACTTTTACTTTCAGTTCCTGGTAATTTATTTTTGTTGTGTATTTAATTTACTGCGAAGAAAAACTTTGAATAATCAGTGAAAAATTAATTTGATTGGTTTAAAGTGTACTGGGTTTAGAAATTTCACAGCTATTGGGGATAAGCACAACAAGGGAAATGCATCACTGCCATCTTAGCAAAATCTCTCCTTCACTTTAGGCCAACTCCTTGAAGCTATGAGGGGTATCCCAATCCTTAGAAACAACCTGTATATTACAAGTCACTTCCAACTACACACTTCAATATATGTTAGATTGATCAGTGCCTTAGTAGCAAAATTCCTTGAGAATATTCAATGAAGAGTTAGGGCAATGACTACTACAAATAAAGAGGTTTAGGAGCTAATTATATGAGTGCTGAGATCTGAAATAAATATGCTACAGAAGAAGTATAAATCAACACAAATAAATCACACTCTAGATAAAGAGTAAATGTACCTTTAACTGCTCAAGAGTGAGATCTAATTGTACAAATCAAGGGTGGATGATACACCTAAGTTGTACCTTGATTGTATGCTGTAAATTGGACTATCTTGCTGTTGTCCAACAAGTCCAGAATCTGATTTATGATAAAAACACAGAAAATGCAGATTTTGGGTGATGAAAAGTATCCCATGAGTGCCTAAAAGTACTTAGAATGATGAATCTTGGGTACTTTAGCTAGGGCAATGAATAAACTGTGAAAAACCAGCCCAGCAATGATTAAATGCAAGTTCAAATGGATAATAACAATAAAATTAGCTCAAACTTGCAAAAATAGATGGTGAATCCCCCTAGGGTTTCACCAAAATCTCCAAAATGAAATATAACAGCAATGAACCGCTTAGGAGATGAATTTCATTGTTAGAATGTGTTAGATATGCTTTATAAACAATCCACGAGTGAAATATAAGCTAGGGTAGGGTTAGAATGTACCTTTTAGGGTTAAACCCTAGCTTTAGGGTTTCACCAATTCTGATTTTTATTGCTGTAATTTAATTTCCAGAATTAGTAAACATCTTAAATCAGAAACAAAATGTTATATACAACCTTCAAACACAATACCAATAGGGCCAATTTGCTTTCTTGGGGTTAGAAATTAAGAATGAAGCATAAACCCACGGACGGAAATGTTTAGAAAATGAAAGTAAACCGTTAGCTTTACTCTAGACAACGAAATAAATATTTTTGACTGTTTATCTTTTATTTTATTTTTGTACTTTTCTATTTTATATGACATGAAATTAAAAGAATTGAATTTTTAGGGTTTTAGTGGTTGGTTGTTGGGAGTTAAGCTTAATGCCGTGTCTCCACTTAAGGCCTATGGGGTCAAGAAGTATGCCCCTCTAAGAATTGGTTATCCAATATTTATGGATTAGGGTCTCAAAGCTAGTAGTCTCTTGTCTAGTCAAGACAAACCATGAAAACCAAGGCCCTGGAAGAAGGGTTTCCTCAAGGGAATAGCCTTCACCAACAAGATCAACAAAAGACTTGAAAATAATACTTAAAACCCTTGCAAGGAGTATAGAACTGATCAAGACAAGAGATAAACACTTACCAAATCGTTTTAGGGAAGAAGGAAGAGATACAAACCCTAGACGTCCTCCCTCCAAGTAGTTGATAACTCCTCAATGGATCGATCTTGCTAGTTTTAGTAGAATCTTTAACATTCACAATAGCCTTTAAAAATACCAAGAAGAATAACCAAGAAAGAAAAAGCTCCAAGAGTTGACACCAAGAAACACCAAGTAAAAGATCTTCTATTAATGGCTTCAAATGATTTCCAACAATTCACAACAATTTGGAATGAGAGGAGTGCCTTTATTTATAGATGAGGCTCACAAATCCTTCCCATTCTTTGTTCCATAAAATAAACCTAAGGAAATAAGAGTCATCAAGTCATCTCATCTGTTGGAACACTTTTAAAATAATAAGTCTGAAACATTACCTTGTTTCTTTTTACTTCATCTCAAAATCGAACTTCAATAATAAATCATTTTTGTCTTCTATCCTTAACGAGTACAAAAGGTCCACCGTCGATCCAACTCTCTCATCGATCGAACGATCCCTCTTTCTCGAACATTTTGGAGCCGCCTGAATGTTAAAAAGGTCAAGCCTCTAGAGACTTGCTTCAGAGTTTCGGATTTCGGAGTTTCGCACTTTGGGCGTTTCACCATATAGCAACTCAAAAATCCCGATATTCGAAAAGTGTTCAAAGGGTCTTAGTCATCATACACATATACCTTCCTAAGCTTTGACACATCATTACGAGTAGTGGCCTGTCGAAACATAGAAAATAAGTTATATACTTTTGAGCCGAATGACACAACATAGCCTTCCAGATTGGTGCTGCAGTTCGTAGGCAGATGTGTTCAGTGTGTCGAGCAAGGAAAAACCAACACATCTGGGAACAAATGAGACAACATGTGCATACCATTTACACAGGTCATGATTAGAGGCCAACTATTTCTGAGTTGGAGGACAAGAAGAAGAAACGTCTTTGCCAGTAGGCGAAGAGACAGAGAAGATGCAAATGAAACTCTTCAAATTTCACATATTGTAATATTTACTGTTTTTGAATTGTGAGAATGTCAACCGCCTTGGGTTGAGATCACTTTTGTATAAATGCATAGTTTGAAGACTTAACACAGGCTACTTCTTGACGAATGTAATAGAAAGAACTCTCATTTTGTGAGAATTAATACAAGTGCAGACATAGATTCCAATTTTTGTGGAGTTTGAGTTATGTTTTCCTCTTGTATTCCATATTTCTAGTTTCCCTTTTGTTATTCCTTGATAAGTGAGTGATTGCAAATTAGTAGTACTACTACTGTAGTCACATTTTATCGGTTGTTTGATAAGCAAGCAATTTTTCCTCTGTATTTGCTATAAATAAATACAAGACCTGTGAGCTACTTGGATTACTGTATCTCATATCCTTTCAAGGGTGCATTATTTAATTTCTTCTACTGTGAACAAGGTAAGATTCATGTTGCATTGATGCCTCATTTTGTTGAACAGTTTTGTAAGTTTCCCTCATATCATTTGATTTTATAAATTGACTCTGACGAAAAATTACGGCCTCTGTCCTGTTCTGTCATTATTTTCATTTGAGGATTAATTCTTATATAACTAACGGAAGAAAAAGCACCTTTCAAAACTTTCCTTTATAATTATGATGCCTTGACATTACCCTTTTGAGCCTTAAGTGTTAATGAATGCAGCTATAGGAGACATCCTCCAGCGTACAAACCTGTGAGATGTGGAATATAGCAGCTATGTGAAGTCTTACTTTCAGCTTACAAACCTGAGAGAAAGCCCCTAATAAAGGGTTCGTGGTTCCAGCCTGGGACATGGGCTAGGAATGTATATGGCCTCCTCCATGACGTGAGAGAGAAGAACCCCAGATGATTATTCGATGTAAGAGCGATCTGTTGAGTTAGGGAAATCCCGAAAAGCGCTGGGCACATTATCATGAGAATAAGAACAAAGATGATGTGATGGCCTCCTCTGAATAAGCAACAGAGTTGATGTGAAGACTCCAGATGATCCTCCTGTTGGTGGCAGTGGGAAAGTAGATCTGTAGAGTAGCCGTGACTATGGATGAGCATAAGTACACGTGTGAGGACCTAGCTCATCTGTGTAATGCAGTGACTTAGGTCTATGGCATCCCTATGGATGTGGCCCCTAGTGGATGAGCACTAGTGGGTGTATCAGATCCTTTGCTATATATATTGTTCAAGAGTCAGACCTACCTATAACCCTAGTTATTGTGTAAAGGGTATAGGTCTGCCCTATCTTATTGTGTCTAAAGATAAACTGTAAAAGATAATTAATATTAATATTAATATTAATTATTATAATAATAAACAATTAATATGTCTAAGTGAAGTCGGCTCTATTGTGCCAATAGACACTTCACTTGATAGGACACGTCTAATATAAGTAAGAGGAAATCTCTCATTTGTAGACACACACTCACTTGCAAGTTTTGGAAATTTCAACAATCACACTTCTTGGTCAAAGTTGTGCACCTCTCTTGGGCGCTAGGGTTTCTAGGTTTTGTGCACCCTCTTGTGTGCTAGGATATTCTTGAAGGTAAAGGTCTTTCTCTTGAAGATTATAGCAAAGGATTTGCCTGGGTTTTTCTCCCTTGTTTGAGAAGGGTTTCCCAGGATATATCTTGTGTTCTTGTGCATGGTGCTTCTTCATGTGATCTTGGTTGCTGCAACATTTATAGTTATGGTTAATTGATAAATGGAATGAACTTCATGCTTAACCTAATGCTATGAAAACAATAACATGGTATTAGAGCATAGGTCATGAAAGAACCCATTGTACAAGCATCCACCAAGTTTCATCCCTTTTGTTGAATTTAAAGCAGCTGCAAGAGCCATTCTTCGAGAGGATGGCAAAGACCCTAGCCAATATCTAGGCCCCCCAATGCACTCCTGGGGTTCTTGGTTTGGGACCAAACAGTCAGTGCCATGGCAAAAGAACCTTGTTAGGGCCCCCAATATACGACTGGGGTTCTTGGTCTGGGACCAAGCAGTAAAGACCCTTGAGAGGGCCCCCAATATATGACTGGGGTTCTTGGTCTGGGACCAAGTAGTTAAAGTCCTTAGATATGTCTAGGGCCTTTGGACATGTTCCAGGGTACCCATGTCTGGGACATGGGTTGATCCTTGGTCTTGTATCTTGGTGGATAAGACCCCAGAGATGTTCTGGGGCCATCTGGTCTTTGATCAGGTGTTTGTTGGTATATGACCCTCTTTGAAGGCGGGCATGACCACATGAGGGATGTATCCCATATGCAGTGATGATAAAGTTAAAAAGGTCACCTTGAAAATGAATGGACAAGTATTGCCACCAAGTCACCCTTCCTAACCCCCCCCTTCACCCTTGCTTGTGTTTATTTGAGGTTTTGTTTTTGCTTTAGGGGTTAATGTGAAAATATTAATTAATTGTTTTAATTATAACATGCTTAATTAATATTTATATTAATTAAACATGTTATTTTTAATTATTATTTTTTATTTAACCTACCCTAGCCTAAAGTATAAATAGAGTCCTACCCCTCTATTCTAAAACAAACTTTCATATTCTCTTGCAATAGTGAGCGGATCTCTTCTTGTGTGCTGCGACCCCTCTTGTAACAGTTGCCGAAGTCCTTTCTTGTGGTGGTTCGACCCTCCTATACTAGCCAACGTTTCAGATTTAGTGACTAGCTGCCGTCACCTTCTTCTAGTGCTGATTTGTTGCTGCAAATCTAGGGCTGTTAGCTGTGTATACCTGTGTGCTGAGGAGTGTAACTGCTGTCCTCTCCTACAACAAGTCTAGACCCCTCCAAGAAGCTGCTGTCACCTTCTTCTAGTGCTGATTTGTTTGAGCTGTGGCCTCTTTACCTCAGATCTGGTTCCTTGCAGTGAACCGTGGCCTCTCTACCACAAATCTGGCCCCTAACTTTGAGCCGCGACCCCTTTAAGCTACTCATCTAACCTCTGCTATCTCTTCTTTGATGGGGTTTGGGTCCTTGGAATTTGTGTGTGTGTAAGGGTTTAATCACATAAATTCCTGTGTGGTGTTTTAAGTGGTTTCTCCTCCTGGTGGCAAGTAAGTCTTTTCATCTCTTGGAAAGAGATCTAACCTATATGGTAGATCTATGATCCTAAACTTCTCTGAGCATAATTACAAGTGGCTTTACATCTCTTGTGTGTGGCATGGACTCCTACAGAGGTAAGACAACAAGGTAAGTGACCTATTTCAGTTTACCATTATCTAGATCTGTGGTTCCTTGTTTTTGAAGTTGTTTAAATATTATAGGTTGCTCATTATCAGATCTGGATATTGGTTTGAGTTTTGATCTGTATAGATCTATATCAACATTGTAGATTAGATCTGAATACTGTTGATTAATCTAGATCTACTTCTATGATCTTGTCTTTGGATCTCAGTTAAATCTAACTCTGCTAGCTTAGATCTGAGTGACTGTACCCACTCATAAATTTGTTTACAAACTCAAATCAAATTGTTGTTTCTCTGTTTATTTATTTTTAAGCGGTATTATATTTGTTTACTGTTCTGAGGATGAGACTTAGTTGTTATTCTAATTGAAAATTGAAAGGACATTTCTGTTTTGCATTACTTCTCTAATTCTAACATGGTATCAGAGCTTAGGGTGTAGGATATAATCTTGAGCTTGCACAGATCCATTAGTTAGGGTTGTTTTGTAGAGATCAACAACATCTAAACTAATTCAGATCCAAGCATGGCCTCCACATCAGTTGAAGACAGACTTATAGGGTCCTCCAACTACAATGCTTGGAAATCCAGGATAGTAAACATTCTTGAAGAGAATGATCTAGAAGAGCTGATTACTAAGGTTATTGAAGAACCCACTTCAAACACAACTAGGGCAACATACAGGAAGAAACAAGCCAAGGCTAAGAGAATCATTTTTGATTCTGTTAAGGACAACATGATGCCAATCATTGGTCACCTAATGACTGCCGAAGAATGTTTTGATGCTTTGGCAAACCTCTATGAAAAGAAGGCACCAACTCAGAAAAGAATATTGAAGAAACAACTACGTACTTTGAGAATGGGTAAAGATGATTCAGTTGCTACCTTTTTCTCCAAAATTGCTCAAACTAAAGATCAACTTATTGCAATAGGAGTTCCTATAGATGATGATTACCTTGTGCAAACTGCTTTTGATGGACTTCCTGAGTCATGGGGAGTTTTTCTTGCATTTGTAAATGGAAGAGAAGTCCAGCCTAACTTTGACAGATTATGGCATGAATGCTTAGAAGAAGAAGGAAGACTTAAAAGCATAAATGAGTCTTCACTAATAAGAGATCATGCCCTTTCAGCGAAAACCAAGAAATGAAAGAAGTTCCCTCAAGCTAAAGGCAAAGGTAAGAAACCTCAAGTTAAGCTATCTCACCTAAATCCTCATTTATCTAAAGTTAAATGTTTTAACTGCAATAAGCTAGGACATTATGCAAGAGACTGCAGGAATCCTCAATCTCAACAGAAAAGAAGAGGAAGATTCCAAGCCTCAGTTGCCACTGAAGAGGCTAAATCTCAAGAGGAGCCTCAAAGAAGACAAACCGGGGAGCAAGAACAACATAAGGAATATTATCTTATCTCAGCTCTTTTTGGTACTATTACCAAGTCAGAGGAGATTTGGTTAATAGATAACGGTGCTTCCAGACACATGACAGGCTTCAAACAAAACCTTGCAAACTATCAAGACAAGAAATTCAAGGCAAAGGTGAAGCTAGGTGATGATGGCACCTATGACATAAAAGGGTTTGGATCTACCTCTTTCCAATTTCAATTGGGTAATATCTTTCATATTAATGAAATTCTTTATGTCCCTGGTCTAAAGAAAAATCTAATCTCTGTTCCACTTTTAGAAAGTAAAGGTTATTCAGTAGTTTTTTCCAAAGGGAAGGCCCTCTTGTGGTCCTCAAATGAAGATATAAACACTGCTATAACTATTGGAACTCGTGAGAGTGGACTCTATAAAATTTCAGGTCAGGGTGTTCAAGCCCTAGATCACGAGACGCTAAATCCCTGCGAGCTTTGGCACATAAGACTTGGACATCTCAACTACAACGCACTTCCAGGTTTGCAAAAGATGGTGACAGGTATGCCAGTGTTTTCTTTTGAGCATGATAGAGTTTGTAAAGGTTGTTCACTTGGTAAGAATACAAAGAAACCCTATCCTCTCAGTAATAGGAAATCAAATGGCATTTTAGACCTAATTCATTCTGATCTTTGTGCGCCCATGACTGCCCCTTCTATGAATGGCTGTATTTATTATATCATTTTTATTGATGATTGTTCGTGTAAAACTTGGATTTATTTCTTAAAGACTAAAGATGAATCTTTTAGCAGATTTCAAGATTTTAAGAATCTTGTTGAAAATCAAACAGGCAGACGCATCCGAGTTTTCAGGACAGATAATGGTAAAGAATTTGACTCTTTCAAATACGATGAACTCTGTCGGGCTTCTGGAATTAAAAGGGAGCTAACTGTGTCGTACACCCCCCAACAGAATGGGGTTGCTGAAAGAAAGAATATAACTATCTGTGAAGCAGCCAGGGCCATGATGTATGACCAAAACTTGCCTTTATCTCTTTGGGCCGAGGCTGCCAGTATTGCAGTCTACATTCAGAATCGATGTCCACACAAAGCCCTAGGAGCGAAAACTCTTGAAGAAGTTTTCATCGGAATTAAGCCCTCCGTTGATCATTTGAGAATCTTTGGCAGTCCTGTCTATATTCACATTCCAAAAGAAAAGAGGACTAAGCTAGAGCCCTCCGGAAAGAAATTAACTTTTGTGGGATACAGTGAAACCTCAAAAGCTTACGGGATTTATATCCCAGGTCAAAAGTTCATCGAAGTAAGCAGAGACGTTACTTTTCATGAAGAAGCAACTTTTCGACAGGCCAGAGAACTTACATGTGATTCAGAGGAGCAGGAAGCTCCACCACTTGATTCTCCAGATTCTCCTCTTCTAGATGAGCAGAGGGAGGAAACCTCAGAACTTCCAGTGGATCCCTCAAGG
This sequence comes from Picea engelmannii, assembly GCA_009831015.1. NCBI lineage: Eukaryota > Viridiplantae > Streptophyta > Pinopsida > Pinales > Pinaceae > Picea > Picea engelmannii. The sequence continues at coordinate 1,472,851 of ML777066.1, read as the reverse complement.
GATACTATTGAGTTTCCAATGGAGATACCTCCTGTTAAAAGGAAGCCAGCCTGGTGTTGGGAAATTTTGAAAAAAACAGAAAAACATTCAGCTTCTAAGGGCACCTTCAGAGAAAGCAAGAAACTAGATAACTACTCCGGTCTCATAGCTAATTTAAATACTGTGATTGATTCAGAGCCTTCCACATTTGTAGAAGCCTCTAAACATCAAGTGTGGAACGATGCTATGAATGAAGATTATGATTCTATTTTAAAGAATGATGTATGGACCGTAGTTCCTAGACCTCATGGAAAATCAGTAGTAACTTCAAAATGGCTTTATAAAATAAAGCATGTAGCAGATGGCAGTATTGAGAAATACAAGGCGAGATTTGTGGCTCGTGGTTTCTCCCAAAAAGAAGGAATTGACTACGATGAGATTTTTGCTCCAGTTGCCAGGTATACTTCAATCAAGATTATTATCTCTCTTGCAAAAGTTTTTGGTTGGAAACTTCACCAAATGGACGTTAAGACTGCCTTTCTTAACGGTGAAGTTGAGCAAGAAGTATACATTGAACAACCTGAAGGTTTCGTGATACATGATAAAAGATCTCATGTGTGCAAACTCAAGAAAGCCTTGTACGGGTTGAAGCAAGCTCCGAGGGCCTGGTATGGTAGAATAAACAGTTTTCTACAAAGTCTTGGATTCACCAAGAGCATAGCAGATCCAAATCTTTATATAAAGATTGTGCAAAATCATCCAGTCATCCTAGTCTTATACGTGGATGATTTGTTCCTCACTGGAGAGGAAAACTTGATAGCTCAGACTAAGAGGGAGCTTTCTGCAGAGTTTGAAATGAAAGACTTGGGGCTCATGCCTTATTTCTTAGACTTGGAGGTATGGCAGAAACCAGGTGAGATTTTTCTCTCACAAGGTAAATATGCCGTTGATGTGCTCCGCAGATTTGGCATGATGGACTGCAAGTCCATGACTACTCCAATGATCTCTAACCTAAAGAAACTACAAGATCAAGTTACAGGTTCAGATCCTGAAGATCCCACCTTATATCGGCAGATCATTGGATCCTTGATGTATCTCGTACATACGAGACCAGACATTTGTTATGCGGTAAATGCTCTCAGCCAGTTCATGTGTGAACCGAAGCATATACATATGGTTGCTGTGAAGCATATTCTGAGATATGTTCGGGAAACTATAGCTTATGGTCTCAGATACACTTCTAGTGGAGGTGTAATGCTCCATGGTTTTACAAATTCAGATTGGATGGGCAGTACAGTGGATCGGAAGAGCACTTCCGGATATTGTTTCAGTTTGGGTTTGGCAATGATTTCCTGGTCCAACAGGAAACAGGGCTCCATAGCCCAAAGCACTACAGAAGCAGAATACATTGTTGCAAGTGCTGCTAGCAGAGAAGCAGTGTGGCTTAGGAAGCTACTTTCATACTTGTTCAGTTCAGAGCTTGAACCCATAGTCATTCACTGTGACAATCAGAGCTGTATAAAGCTCACCGAGAATCCAGTGTTTCACGACAGATTGAAACACATTGAGATGAGATACCACTATGTCTGGGACATGGTTCATAAGACCGTTCTCAGCATTCAGTATGTTCCGACGACAGAACAGACGACAAATATTTTTACCAAGCCATTGTCACTGACAAAGTTTGTATACTTTCGTGACAAGCTTGGTGTAGCTGAGAATGCCTCTTTTGCTGAGAGGGAGTGTTGAATTTAAAGCAACTGCAAGAGCCATTCTCCGGGAGGATGGCAAAGACCCTAGCCAAGATCTAGGGTCCCCAGTGCACTCCTGGGGTTCTTGATCTGGGACCAAACAGTCAGTGCTATGGCAAAAGACCCTTGTTAGGGCCCCCAGTATACGATTGGGGTTCATGGTCTGGGACCAAGCATTAAAGACCCCTGAGAGGGCCCCCAATATATGACTGGGGTTCTTGGTCTAGGACCAAGCAGTTAAAGTCCCTAGATATGTCTAGGGCCCTTGGACATGTTACAGGGTACCCATGTCTGGGACATGGGTTGATCCTTGGTCTTGTACCTTGGTGGATAAGACCCCAGAGATGTTCTGGGGCCACTTGGTCTTTGATCAGGTGTTTGTTGGTATATGACCCTCTTTGAAGGCGGGCATGACCACATGAGGGATGTATCCCATATGCAGTGGTGATAAAGTTAAAAAGGTCACCTTGAAAATGAATGAACAAGTATTGCCACCAAATCACCCTTCCTTCACCCTTGCTTGTGTTTATTTGGGGTTTTGTTTTTTCTTTAGGGGTTAATGTGAAAATATTAATTAATTGTTTTAATTATAACATGCTTAATTAATATTTATATTAATTAAACATGTTATTTTTAATTATTATTATTTATTTAACCTACCCTAGCCTAAAGTATAAATTAGAGTCCTACCCCTCTATTCTAAAACACACTTTCATATTCTCTTGCAATAGTGAGCGGATCTCTTCTTGTGTGCTGCGACCCCTCTTGTAACAGTTGCTGAAGTCCTTTCTTGTGGTGGTTTGACCCTCCTATACTAGCCAGCGTTTCAGTTTTGGTGACTAGCTGCCGTCACCTTCTTCTAGTGCTGATTTGTTGCTGCAAATCCAGGGTTGTTAGCTGTGTATACCTGTGTGCTGAGGAGTGTAACTGCCGTCCTCTCTTACAGCAAGTCTAGACCCCTCCAAGAAGCTGTCGTCACCTTCTTCTAGTGCTGATTTGTTTGAGCCGTGGCCTCTTTACCTCAGATCTGGTTCCTTGCAGTGAACTGTGGCCTCTCTACCACAAATCTGGCCCCTAACTTTGAGCCGTGGCCCCTTTAAGCTACTCATCTAACCTTTGCTATCTCTTCTTTGATGGGGTTTGGGCCCTTGGAATTTCTGTGTGTGTAAGGGTTTAATCACATAAATTTCTGTGTGGTGTTTTAAGTGGTTTCTCCTTCTGGTGGCAAGTAAGTCTTTTCATCTCTTGGAAAGAGATCTAACCTATATGATAGATCTATGATCCTGAACTTCTCTGAGCATAATTACAAGTGGATTTACATCTCTTGTGTGTGGCATAGACTCCTACAGAGGTAAGACAACAAGGTAAGTGACCTATTTCAGTTTACCATTATCTAGATCTGTTGTTCCTTGTTTCTGAAGTTGTTTAAATATTATAGGTTGCTCATTATCAGATCTGGATATTGGTTTGAGTTTTGATCTGTATAGATCTATATCAGCATTGTAGATTAGATCTGAATACTGTTGATTAATCTAGATCTACTTCTATGATCTTGTCTTTGGATCTCAGTTAAAACTAACTTTGCTAGCTTAGATCTGAGTGACTGTACCCACTCAGAAATTTGTTTACAAACTCAAATCAAATTGTTGTTTCTCTGTTTATTTATTTTTAAGCAGTATTGTATTTGTTTACTGTTCTGAGGATGAGACTTGGTTGTTATTCTAACTGAAAATTGAAAAGACATTTCTGTTCTGCATTACTTCTCTAATTCTAACACCTTTTTCTACAAACCTTTCACTTCTGCAAAACCGTACAGCCTTCCCAGGGTTCCAAAAAATTCTGTACGACCCTCCTTCTTGAAGTATTTCAACCCCTGAAACTTGGACGCTGAGGCTAATTCCACCATAGAAGAGTACGGCCTCTTCTAGCGCATCTCCAGGGTCTCTCAAAACTCAATTCCGAGAAAATTTGATTTTTGGCCCTATGGTTTCTTGGGTGCCGAAACTTCTGCAGAATATTTTTGTTTTTCTGAAATATTGTTTTGGATCAGCAAGCATCTCTGTGATACTATTAAATTGATTTTTGGCAGTCATAAGTCCAAAACATAATCCAGACTACTAAGATTCAAGAAAAGATGAAGAACAAAACTACAATGGAAGATAGGCTTGATGGAGCAAGCAACTTCAACCCTTGGAAATCAAATCTTCTAGTCACTCTTGAAGAAGAAGATCTCCTGGATGCAACCACTAAAACTCTACCAGAAACAACAACTGAATTAGAGAAGAAAATAAGAAAAGAAGATGATGTCAGAGCAAGGAAGATAATCATCTACTCAGTAAGAGATCATCTCTTGCCCTGGATTGCAAATCTGAAGACGACCTACGATATGTACAAAATGCTAAGAGGAATGTTTGAAAGTGACAACACTCTCAGAGCCCTTGCCTTAAAAAGTCAACTCCAAAGTACTAAGATGACGAAAGATGACACAGTTGCACTTTTCTTCATGAAGCTATCAGAAGTTAAAGAACAACTAGAGACAATTGGAGAAAACATATCTGATAGAGAACTTGTCTTAACTACTCTTCAAAATCTTCCTAAATCATGGGAGCCCTTCCTTCAGAGCATCAATGGAAGAGAAACTCTACCAACATTTGAACGACCATGGATAGATTGTACACAAGAAGAACTAAGACTCAAAAATAGAGGAGTGGAAGACAACTCAGAAGAAAATCATGCTCTTGCATTCCATACTAGAAAAGGAGGAAAATTCAAAAGAAACTTCAGGCAAACATTTAAAGAAGAAAAGCCTTCATATCAAAGAATAGACCTCTCAAAAGTTCAATGCTACAGATGTGACAAGTATGGACATGTTGCTAAATATTGTCCAACTAGAAAGAAGGAAAAACAATACGCCACCACTGTCGACGTTGATCCTGATCCATCTAAGGAAAATGAAGAAAGAAGAAACGAGAAGTATTTTCTCTAAAGAAGAACGTTACTACAAATAGGTAAAGTTCTTCTGTTCTAAATCTTAAAGTGAATTGTATGTTTCTTAGAATAAAAGAGGAATATCACTACTTATAAAAGAGCTTTCAAAACTTGGACCATTATTCCTGGTATGGGAGTCCAAAACCTTGCCCTTTGTGCAAATAAGAAACATTATTCTTGAAAGAAGAATAACAATGAATCTTCAAAGACATCCCTGGTCAGAGACAGATTGAGACAAGCAGAAACGTTGTCCTTGAAATAATCCTTCAAAGATCCAGAGAATCTGAGATGAAGATTGACAATAAGACTATACCTTCTCCCCCTTTAGCAGTTTAGAGGGAGAAAGACATTATTCCAGTTGATCCAGTTGCTCTAGTTGACATGTTCAGAAATATTGCAGTAGGGCATAAAAGGCCTACCTAAACTCACTCTGCAAGAGGCAGAGAAACATACAAGCCTCTCAAGGCACATTCTGAGAAAGCAAAAAGAGATTTTTCGAGCTATCCTTCAGTCATGAGCCACCTCATTGATGCTGAGACTCCTTGTCTTAGAGAAGCAACAAAGAGAACCGATATGGCAAGATGCTATAACAGAAGAATACCAGTACATATTAAAGGATGATGCATAAGATATTATTCAGGAACCAGAAAGGGAAGTTTGTGGTAACTTCCAAGTGGATCTATAAGATCAAGAAGTGTCGAGAAATTCAAAATGAGATCTATAGCCAGAGGTTTCTCATAAACAGAGGGAGTTGTTTATGATGAGACACTTGACCCAGTGTACATGATACACTTCCATCCATTCTAACTTCCATGAGTTGGAAACTATATCAGATAGACAGATTCTTGATGAGTTTGGATTTTAGCATGAGTGTTGCCGATCCAAACCTATATTATTACAGTGTTGGTGACGAGAGCCTAATTTTGATAACTTATTCAGAAAGCCTTGCTGTTTAAAACACGCAAGCATTGACTTCTGATTTTCATAAAGGATCTGAGTATGATACACTACTTCTTGGGAAAAGAAGTATGACATAATGCAAATCCATCGTGATGGATTTAAAGAAGAAGATTGATGATGATTCAGATGAGACTGATCCACAGTTGATTAGATCACTAATGTATCCGAACAACACCAGACTTGATTCATGCCATACAGTGAATGTGATGAGTTAACCAAGACAGACTCACTAGGCAACAACAAAACATGTATCAAGACACAGTTGGATATGGTCTGAGATACGCTTCTAGTGTGAACTTGAGTTGACAGAATATGTCGATTCAGATTGAGCATAATGTACAGTAAACCGAAAAAGCACATCCGGTTGATGTTCTACCTTGAAGTCCTCAAAGGTTTCCTAACACAGGAGGAAACAAAACTCTGTGGCCTTGAGTGCACCAAAGACAAAGTATATCTAGCAGTGAGTGTGCGAAGCAATGTGGCTCCACAAACTTCCGACAGGTTTACTTAACCATGAGATGGATCCTATGATGATAACTAAGATCCATATGTAAAGTTCCTTGAGATTCTAGTGTTTTCTGATGGTTCAAAACACGACGAGATGAAATACCTTCATATCAGAGATATGATACAAAAGAAAGATTGTATACTTGCAAGTACCTTCCCACACATGAGCAGACTGCAAACATTTACTTGGTGAAGAACTCCTTCCGAGTTAAGAGGGAGTATGGATAACATTAGCCGAAAACAAAACTAGAGTACATCGGTATGAGACTTGGCTTGATGGAGAATGCCTCCCTAGCTGAGAGGGAGTGTTAATGAATGCAGCTATAGGAGACATCCTCCAGCCTACAAATCTGTGAGATGTGGAATATAGTAGCTATGTGAAGTCTTACTCTCAGCTTACAAACCTGAGAGAAAGCCCCTAATAAAGGGTTCGTGGTTCTAGCCTGGGACAGGGGCTAGGAATGTATATGGCCTCCTCCATGACGTGAGAGAGAAGAACTCCAGATGATTATCCGATGTAAGAGCGATCTGTTGAGTTAGGGAAATCCCAAAAAGCGTTGGGCACATCATCATGAGAATAAGAACAAAGATGATGTGATGGCCTCCTGAATAAGCAACAGAGTTGATGTGAAGACTCCAGATGATCCTCCTGTTGGTGGCAGTGGGAAAGCATATTTGTAGAGCAGACGTAACTATGGATGAGCATAAGTGCACGTGTGAGGACCTAGCTCATCTGTGTAATGCAGTGACTTAGGTCTATGGCATCCCTATGGATGTGGCCCCTAGTGGATGAGCACTAGTGGGTGTATCGGATCCTTTGCTATATATATTGTTCAAGAGTCAGACCTACCTATCGCCCTAGTTATTGTGTAAAGGGTACAGGTCGGCCCTATCTTATTGTGTCTAAAGATAAATTGTAAAAGATAATTAATATTAATATTAATATTAATTATTATAATAATAAACAATTAATATGTCTAAGTGAAGTCGGCCCTATTGTGCCAATAGACACTTCACTTGATAGGACAAGTCTAATATAAGTAAGAGGAAATCTCTCATTTGTAGACACACTCACTTGCAAGTTTTGGAAATTTCAGCAATCACACTTCTTGGTCAAAGTTGCGCACCTCTCTTGGGCGCTAGGGTTTCTAGGTTTTGTGCACCCTTTTGTGTGCTAGGATATTTTTGAAGGTAAAGGTCTTTTTCTTGAAGATTATAGCAAAGGATTTGGCTGGGTTTTTCTCCCTTGTTTGAGAAGGGTTTCCCAGGATATATCTTGTGTTCTTGTGCATGGTGCTTCTTCATGTGATCTTGGTTGCTGCAGCATTTATGGTTATGGTTAATTGA
>ML777066.1:1428112-1458469 GCA_009831015.1 Picea engelmannii | reverse complement strand
CATGGTGAACCTATTACTTTATCATCACTGCATATGGGACTTATCCCTCTTGTGGTTATGTCCTTCTTCAGGGAAGGTCATGTACCATCAAGTACTTGATAGAGAATCAAGTAGCCCCAGGACTTTTCTTGGGGTCTTATCCAACAAGGTCAGAGACCAAGGATCAACCCATGCCCCAGGCATGGGTACCCTGGACCAAGTCCAGGGGCCCTAGACACATCTAGGGGCTTTAACTGCTTGGTCCCAGACCAAGTAACCCATGCCCCAGGCATGGGTACCCTGGATCATGTCCAGGGGCCCTAGACATATCTAGGGGCTTTAGCTGGTTGGTCCCAGACCAAGAAACCCTATGCCCCAGGCATGGGTACCCTGGACCATGTCCAGGGGCCCTAGACATATCTAGGGGCTTTTATCTGGTTGGTCCCAGACCAAGAAACCCTATGCCCCAGGCATGGGTACCCTGGACCATGTCCAGGGGCCCTAGACATATCTAGGGGCTTTTATCTGCTTGGTCCCAGACCAAGAAACCCTATGCCTCAGGCATGGGTACCCTGGACCATGTCCAGGGGCCCTAGACATATCTAGGGGCTTTTATCTGCTTGGTCCCAGAGCAAGAACCCCAGTCGTATACTGGGGGCCCTAACAAGGGTCTTATGGCACTGACTGTTTGGTCCCAGACCAAGTACCCCAGGAGTGCACTGGGGGCCCTAGATCTCGTCTAGGGTCTTAGCCATCCTCCCGGAGAAATGGCTCTCGCAGCTGCTTATAAATTTAACAGTAAACTAATGTACAAGAGCTAATTTATAGATTCTTTTTGTTGTGTTATGTTTGCCAAAGTTTCAAAATGTGAAGGGAAGTGATATGTAAAACATAGCTTGAAGTTAGGAAGCATGACACTATCGATCCACAAGGGAGTGATATTCTTTTTTTCATAGTCAAATTATGAGTGTTTTGACACAAGGGTTGGAGAGTGAACCACTAGTGTATCTTGGAAAAGAGGCTTTGTACCGCAATTAAATGTACATACAATGCTTACGCGAGATAGTTGTTGTTGTAATGCCAAAACCAATAATGGTAAGCAAGGCACTAACAATGTCATAAATGAGGAGAAAGGTTGATCAAATTTGATCAATAAATACAACATGGACACAAAAGATGGGGGGAAAAGTGACCAACCATGTAAAACAAGGGGAAAGATCGAGAGAAAAAATAAGGAAACCCTTCCATGGATCCAATGTTAATTAGATAGGTCCCAAAATTATCTATTCGGACTATACCAAGGAGCACTCCAAAGGATAACTTCAGTGCTTGTGAACACACCATAGAGGTGTGCAGGAGCCTTTTGTATCATCCTAGGGTGGTCTGTGCATAGAAAGTGCAAATTGAAAATCCTATACACTACAGATTGCAATTTTGGAGACTTCAGAAGTGCAATCTCGATTCTCTAGTGCAAAAATATACAAAATCTAAATCAGAATAACAATAGAGCATAGATAGTTTCAACAATTGCGAATGGTAGATTCATGTAGCCGTTTGAGCTGATTCTTAAAGCAAGTCTCCATAGTAATGTTTATTTGTGTTCTGTTCAACAAATTCCATCTGTTTATGCGAGGCATTCATGAACATTCCAAGTAAATGTAAGCACCTTTGTTCATTAGTGTCAGCAGATGAGATGGTAGCCTCACCACCAAGCTTTGTTTTGGAGTCTTTGAGCTCTCTCTTTGTTATTGTTGTAGACATGTTTGTTGTTAGTCCCCCAAAATGGTCAATACCATGAATAATGTAGTTATGTACTTAGAATAACAATGATGCTATAATAAGAACTTAATTGTGTTATGTAATACTTATATGAGGTGATTAGCGCTATGCTGCGGGGGAGTGCCCCCCCTGCCCTTTCTCCTGAAGCGCACTCCCAAGGCCGCTTCTCGAATGCTCCCTTCTTGGAGCGTTTTTTGGGAGCATGCTCCCTTGGGAACAAAATGCTCCTTGCCAATTTTGGGAGCATTCAAGGAGCTGAATGCTCCCTGGGCGCTCCTTGAACTCTCCCAGGATGCTCCCAGAACACTTCCTTAGCGTTCCCTGGCTGTTCCCACACAATGAAGCGGATTCATCTTTTTTTTTGGGTGTTTGGGAACCAGGACAAGGTTCCAAATGGCTTCGAAAGGCATGGTGAGGGTTTTTTAGGATTACAACACTCACTCACTCCATTTTTCTCTCATTCTAATTCTCATTTCACTCATCTTTGCTAGGAGGGTTTTGAGTGGGATTCTTGCTATTTCTTGAGGAGATTTAAGGGAGATTGAAGGCTGCTATAGGGAGATTAGAGAGCTTGGAAGGAATATTGAAGACATAGGGAGATTGGAGAGCTTGGAAGGGGGATTGAAGGCTACCATTTATGATATCTTGGAAGCGAGATTGAAGGTTGCTATAGTCATATTCAATCACCATTGGAGAGCTAAAGAGGTAAGAAGGACCATATTTTGGTTAGGCTATTTGGTTCACACAATGAACCTTTTGATGCATGGTATCATTAAAATTTAGGACCATGTCAAGCACCTTTTGAAGGTAAGAGAGGCATTGGCTAGTATGGTCTTGAGTGATTCATTGCAGGATTTCAAGAGGTGGAGAACACGGTTCTTGATGGTAAGTTTTGGGCCTTGGCAACAAGCTAGGTATATCCTACAATTCACGAAACCCATTTACAATATGATTCATTTTTCATATATAGATTAGTCGATGATTGGAGAGGTGTATGAGCAGATGGATGACATACTAGGCCAAATCAAAGACATTGTTGAATCGAGGGATGCGATCTTGTATGATGAACTATGATCATATCCATAAACATGTGGTCAAAAGGTGGGATAATTTGAATGTTCCACTGCATGACCTAGCATATGTCCTTACAAGTTACACCAAAATATTATTCTTCATATTGGTTGGCCCAACCAACACCTGGGGGTGGGGTTAGGAGAAAACCACACACAAATCCAGAGGTGCAAAATGGATATATGCTTGCATTCGACAAGTTGGTACTTGATTAAGAGGAGTGTGCTCAAGCACGAATTGAATTGAGAAAGTACATCAGTGAGCATTGAGTCTTTGGTAACTTGCATGCAACCAAAGATCAAGATAGGTTGGGTTCTATTGAATGGTGGAACATGTATGGCTCCTTTACCACACATTTGCATAAATTGGCGGTGAAGGTGCTTCTCATGTGGTTAACACCTCTTCTGCAGAGAGGTGTTGGAGCACCTATAATTTCATCCATAGTGTAAAGAGAAACAACTTGAATGCAGATCGAGTAGAAATCTTGGTTTATGTGCATTACAAATTGAGGTTGTCCCGTTATTGTGATGCAGTGGGGAATGCTTTTTCTAAAAGAGATGCGACTTGGGACAACAATCCAGAGGAGACTAATTTGGAGGATGGAGTCATGGTTTTAGAGCGCTTGGAAGCAAAACTTTTAGGTGATCATATTCCTGGAGGAGACATGCCACCCCCATCCACTAGCAACATTCCAGATGCATCAATTTTGCCTTTATCTTCATAGTGTCCATTGTCACGTGGGGGCCATTCAGCTGCTAGTCGTGATCCATGAACACTTCCACCTACTCCTACTCTTCTTCAAACTCAAAGAGCACGGGAAAATAAACTAGAAGTTTCTTGTGGCAAGAGGAAAACTTAGAGCATAGTACTTAGTACTTGCTTATATATACTAGATCTCTTTTTCTTTTTCCTGTTTAGAAGTAGTCTCTAGAGTCTAGAACTTAGTACTTTGTCTTGACTCTTTATTATGGCTTATTTTGTAAACAATGAAGTTATGAACATTATATGACAATTTACCTTTGAAGTTTGAAGTTTGAAATTTGAACTATTGACTGAATCTTACAACTCTTTGGTAACGAATATGATGCTCTAGAGTCTATTTCATTTGTGATTGATGTTGTTTGTTACAATCTATTGGGGACAAGTTTTTATGATTGATGTTATATGTGTACTTAATGGTTGATGCTTTAATGATCATCACTAATCCAATAGTTAAATGATCTTATATCTATGTTTTCATGTTTTTTGCAATTGATTCGACATTTTGCATGTTTTTTTTTTATATATATGCATCAAAATATATTAAAATATGTATTATATAAAAAATGCTCGCGCTCCCGGATTTTTTAAAAATTGCGCTTCCTGCTTCCGCTCTTGCTCCTTCCCGCTTCCACTTCCTACTCCCAACAACCTTGGATTATCGTATGTGTCAGGTTGGTGAATCGACGTGTTCCCAAAGTGGTCATAGTTTGTTGCCTCACATGTGTAAACTTATAAAGAGGCCCCCTAAAAATGGAATTGTATCATCACAACGAACGCATATGCATATGAACATTGTGTCGAGTTATTGCGTGGTAATGTTTTGTGTTCATGTGTATGAGTGAGAGATGGATGTTATGTTCACACACATCTTAATTAACTCTAACTTGTCTTTCCAAACTGTCCAACTTAGGTGGAGAAATTATGTTCAACATGTGTGCTTCTAGAACATAGTTATAACCATAGAAATCGATGATTTTTTGCCAACATCGCGATGTCAAACCCTAGCTGAAAAATTACATAGTAAACATCATGATTTTTTACCAAAAATAGGACATCATGATTTTTACAAAAAATAAAAAATATCACCGAAAGATTGCCCATTCGTATCTGCCTATGGTGTTCATATTCATACATCCCATGTATTTCTTCAAATTCTATCCTCTTAACTAGTTCTTTTTTCTAGATTTATGCAGGGTTTTCAAATTCCACATTGCTCGTCTCTTGTTATCATCTTTCATGGCTCATAGAACAATTTAGAGGTTTGTTTTTTAAACCAACGAGCTATTTTTCTTTTCAGCAATGTTTGATGTTCTTTTTTTTTTCATTTTCTTTTGCCCTAGGTTTGAAGTTGGAAGTTGAGTATTGCCTTGCCAATATGTTGAAGCCTTAGGACCCATTTTGGAAATATGGTTAACTTGAAGATGTGACAAACGAACAACCCATGCTAGGAGGGGTTAGCTGGTTGAAGTACTACTTGGCTAAATTCCCAGGGCATGATGTTGGGATTTGTAGTGCATCAACCCTAGAGATTTTGCGAGTTGCCCATGATGCTATTTATGAAAAGGATAAAATGAAGGAAGAGGTTGTTGATTTTGTAGCTTCGAGAGGTGCCAGGCATGTGGGAAATTTTGTTGGCATCAGTTTTGACTTTTGTTTTGTCAAAATCGCCCTAGAAATTAGGCCAGGGCATCATGGGCAAGTTGATGGGCTTTGTGTGGGGGTGCCACACGCACAAAAGATGATTAAAATATTCTAATTAACGGTTGAGTTTAGGAAGGGCTCCTAAACTCACTCATTGGACTCCAATATAAAGGAGAGATGTCATTTTGACATTAGATCATTGTGCAAGATGGGGAAATCTACGTGAGGCACACTTGTGCAAGGGAGCTTGGAAATTTCAGCAAGGAGAAATTTGCAATTGTGAAGCAAGTCTGGCCTAGGGTTTCTTTCGTTTTTCTATTCTTTTCTTAGTCAGGTAAAAACTTCTATTTTCAGCCAAGGAAGAGGCACACATGTGAGAAGAAGAAGAGATGAGGCCACATGTGTGGAGCCAAGAGACAACCGCACGTGTGAGGAGACAGTCTGCATGTGTGACTGTACGGATAGGTCGTACAGTTCGTACAACCACGTGGTAGCAGGTAAAGGGACAAAAAAGGGAGCCACACGTGTGAAGGACAGATTTATTCCACACATGCGAGTTGGCAGGCATGTAACATGTTTGCATTGCTGATGTCAACAGTTGTATGACTGACGTCAGCATAGGTACAGGTGGTAGTAGTTACAACAAATTTCCAGGAAGATTTCTGGTATTTTGTTGAGTTGTAATTTTGCTGATTTTTGTTGTGAAGGACAGTTTGTCCTCAGGATTATTTTGGTCAAAGGTTGTTGACCGAAAGAGCTAGTTTTTCTCTCAGATATTTTGAATTTAATAAAGTTTACAGAACAAAAAATTATCTCAATTGTGTTGATGATTCAACTCTTATCTTGTTGTTTATATAATTTCGTCATAATTTTCAGTGTGAAATTGTTCAGTGAAAGAAAGCTTGGGTTTGCTTGTTGCTCACTAGGTAGCAATTTCCAGATCTGAAAATTGGTCACATAGGTGCATGTGAAAATTGACATGGAATCAAAGCTTGAGGTTTGAAGAAGATAAGTTATTGGCCACAACACTGGAAGAGTGTTCTTATTCTTGGTCTTTTTCTTATTCCAGGCAGGTAACCATGGTGAACACATTGAAGCTTGAAGACAGATTGGAAGGGGCAACCAAATTCTAGGCTTGGAAGGCAAGGGTTCTCCTTTTGTTGGAAGAGAATGACCTCAAGGATTATGTTGAGAGTGTGGTTGCAGCCCCTACCGATCCACAAGCGCTGACTGCTCACAAGAAGAAGGAAGTAAAGGCCAAGTAGGTATTGCTAGAGTCTGTGAAGGACTACTTGATTCCTCACATTGCCGAGAAAGCAACTGCCAAGGATATGTATGATGCTTTGGTGGGTTTACCAAAACAAGAATACTGGTAGGATGCTACACTTGAAGCATCAACTTCAGATTGTCAGGATGACCAGTGAGGACACAATTGTCAGTTATCTCATGAAGATTACACAGATCCAAGATCTGCTCACAACCATTGGTGAGATAGTGCAGGATGCTGAGTTGGTGAATGTAGCCTTGAGAGGTCTTCCCAGGTCCTGGGAGCCATTTGTGCAGGGGATCTGTGCACGAGACAAGTTACTAGACTTTGACAGACTATGGACAAATTGTATCCAGGAAGAGAGCCAGTTGGTGTCCAGGGATGATTTGGATGGTCTAGTGAAGAATAGCAGTGACGAGAACCAGGCCCTTGCAACCCGCACTAGGAAGGGCAGAAGGGGTTCTCCAGAAAGAAGAGGTCCGTTAGGGAGAAGAGATTCTCCCGAGAGAGAAGCTTCTCTAGAGTCGAGACGGAAGAAGGATCTTAGTAAGCTCAGATACTTTGTGTGTCATGATTATGGCCACTATGCTTCACAATGTCCACACCGGAGGGGAAAGGGAAGAAGGCAACATGCATCAACAATAGAGGTTGATGACGTTGCAGGCAGGTTCCAGAGGGAGATCTTGTTGGCCTCCGATATTTCAGGTACTGTCTCTAGTAGGGAGAGATGGTTGGTGGATAGCGGAGCATCTTTCCATATGACAGGTGCACGAGAGTTGTTTGACACTCTCACAGAGACTGGATTAGACTTATGTGTGGAGCTTGCTACAGGAGCCAAGCATTCGGTACGAGGATTTAATATAGATCGTTTCGGTTGGATTCAGGGGAGACACTGAGGGTGTCGAATGTGTTGTGGGTGCCAGAACTCAGGAGTGTCATCTCAGTCTCGGAGATTGAGAAGAAGGGCTATCATGTGATGTTTTGATATGGATAGGTGCTGCTTGTGCCCGAACGGACTAGCTTCAGAGCAACAATGGATCTTGGAGTTAGGGAGGGAAACCTATATAGGATGAGGGGCCAACCTATGGGTGCTATTGCCAACAAGGGCAGAGAGACAGAGGAGGAGCAGGTAGTTCCACCAGAGGTGAGGTAGATGGCTCCACTAGTGGCACAGGTTCAGAGGGAGACAACCCTCACGATCCAAGAGGGAGGAGCAACCTCCCAGGATTGTGCAGAGGACAATGGATAGGGAGTAGACGACCCCAAAGGTTGTGTAGACTCATAGGGAGTAAGGTTTCAGACGGAATATGTGATCTCAGAGCGAGCTCGGTCTTAGGGAGAATCAGTTGGTTTAGAGGTAGAGATGGTCAACCAAAGGGAGTTCCCCCTCAGGTTTAGATGGGAGAGCGACATCTTCCAAGATTGGTAGGCAAGTCTCATGGGTTGAGGAGGTCAGACAAGAGATGCAGGACCATGAGGCTTCTGAGAGCTGTGTACCTTCCATAGAGGGGCTAGTTGATTCAGCAGGCTATGTTACCGTGATAGAGGAGGCCAAACAAGAGCCTCAAAGGTAGGAGGCTTCTAGGGAATGTGGGAGTACAGTGGGACATGTGTGGAGGATCCATGTGTTTTGGTAGGAATTGCTTCAGTCACAGTGGGAGTAGCCAGAGAGGTAGCCTGGACAACAGGATTGGCCTCAGAGATTGAGGATGTGGCCAGTCACATAGACTGGACAATAGTGACATTGGATGCAGCCACTCAGGCAAACTTGACAACATAACTTCTTCCTGTGACCGAGTTCACAGACCCATTTGCCATAGTGATAGAGGGGGTAGCCAGTCTGGACTATTGGAGCATAGATGAGGTGGTAGATTCAGAGCGATATCTACTATGTGCGACAATTGTACATCCAGATGTTGGAGGTTGGGATACCTCCCTCGCTAAGAGGGAGTTTTGATTTTGTAGCTTCGAGAGGTATTCCCACTAGATGCCAAGGTGCCATGCATGTGGGAAATTTCATTGGCATCAATTTTGACTTTTGTTAAGTCAAAATCAGCCTAGAAATGAGGTCAAGGCATCATGGGGAAGTTGATGGGCTTTGTGGGTTTGTGTGGGGGTGTCACACCCAAAAAAGATGATTAAAATATTCTATTAATTGTTGAGTTTAGGAAGGGCTCCTAAACTCACTCGTTGTACTCCTATATAAAGGAGAGATGTCATTGTGCAAGATGGAGAAAGCTAAGTGAGGCGCACTTGTGCAAGGGAGCTTGGAAATTTCAGCAAGGAGAAATTTGCAATTGTGAAGCAAGTCTGGCCTAGGGTTTCTTGTGTTTTTCTGTTCTTGTCTCAGGCAGGTAAAAGCTTCTATTTTCAGCCAAGGAAAAGGCACACGTGTGAGAAGAAGAAGAGCTGAGGCCGCACGTGTGGAGCCAAGAGACAGCCGCACATCTGAGGAGACAGTCCGCATGTGTGATTGTATGGACAGGCTGTACAACCACGTGGCAGCAGGATGAGGGACAGAAAAAGGGAGCCGCACATGTGAAGGACAAATTCAGTCCACACGTGTGAGTTGGCAGGCAAGTAACAGGTCTGTACTGCTGACGTTAGCATAGGTACAGGTAGCAGCAGCTACAACAGATTTGCAGTTAGATTTCTGGTATTTTGCTGAATTGTAATTTTGCTGATTTTTGTTGTGAAGAACAGTTTGTCCTCGGGATTATTTTGGTCAAAGGTTGTTGACCGGGAGAGCTAGTTTTGCTCTCAGATATTCTGAATTTAATAAAGTTTACAGAACAGAAAATTATCTCAGTTGTGTTGATGATTCAAATCTTATCTTGTTGTTTCCGCTACATATAATTTCGTCATAATTTTCAGTGTGAAATTGTTTAGTGAAAGAAAGCTAGGGTTTGCTTGTTGCTCATTAGGTAGAAATTTCCAGATCTGAAAATTGGTCACATAGGTGCATGTGAAAATTGACAAAGGTAGCCGCTACCAAAGTTGAAGTTGCTGCCGATGGAGTGGCTAGATCCTCAAGAATCACATGCATATTCGGGACTCAGGGTAGTGACAGGAACTCCACGGATTCACCTTCCATGAAGACCTCACCTTTCTTTGTTCCAAGAATTGGAGATGGGGCACAACCTTCCATCCGGTCAGCAGTTTAAAAAGGAGAAGCAAGAAGTAGACAGGGTTGTGCGGAGGTGTCTTTTCTGGAGCGACATACCTTTGAGCAATACAAAAAAGACCAATCCATTTTCCTGTCAATGTGTGATGCTATCTCTATTGTTGGTTATGGTAATAAGTGCCCTACCTATGAGGAGTTGTGGGGCCAATTCTTCAAGCGGAAAAGAATTACATAAATACTATATTGGAGGACCTAAAGAAGTCATGGGAGGCCACTGGATGAACAATGATGTCAGGTGGTTGGACAGATGGAAAGGGTAGGACCCTCTTTAATTTTTTGGTACATTGTCCTAGGGGTACAATGTCTATTAAATCCGTTAATGCATTGATGTATGCTAAAGATGAAACATTGTTGTGTGAATTGATGGATGGGCTCATTTGAGAGATTGGTTTGCAACATGTGCAAATAATAACAGAGAATGCAACTAATTATGTGGTTGTTGGCAAGTTGCTAATGGAGAGGCACCGCACAATGTTCTAGAATCCATGTGCTGCCCATTGCATCGATTTGATGCTTGAGGATGTGGGAAAAATATCCTTTGTCAAGGAGGTCATTGATCGAGCTAGGAGCTTCACAAAATTCATATATAACCATGCATTTGTTTTTAACCTCATGAGGAAATCCATAAGAAACAAGGATTTGTTGCATCCTATAATCACATGTTTTCCCTGCAGATTCATTTCTCTTCAGTCTATTCTCCAATGGCAGTTTGAGTTGGAGTAGATGTTTGTTTTTGATGAGTGGTCCAATTGTGCATTTAGCACAAGAAAAGATGGGAGAGCCATTGCTAAGCTAGTGTACACTGATTCCTTCTGGGAAGGAGTGTTAGAAGTGTGCACGGTTAGTAAACCTTTGTTTAAGGTTTTCCACTTGGTTAATGGGGGATAAGTTCACAATGGGCTACTTTTATGAGGTCATGGATAGGGCCAAAGAAGCTATCTGATCTTATTATGTGGGCAAGGGTACCCTCGGATATGAAAAATACATGATGAAATGGGATTTGATTGATGGTTGATGGATCAGGATGCTCCACGATCCATTCAGGCAGCAACACTTTTCTTCAACCTTGCCTATGCTTACTCATGTGACTTTGATTTCGATGGCAAGGTAATGGAAGGGCTCCTGAGATGTCTCCAGATGATGGTACGTGATGTTGATGCTCGTAGAACAATTAATCGCAAGATGGAAATGTATTGGTAAGCTAGCGGACTATTTGGCTTTGCTGATGCTTTCCATGAAAGGAGTATTTTGATGCATGTAAGCCATTAGAACTTAGAATTTAAGTACGTGTTTTATTTGAAAGTTAAATTATGTTTTTTTTATTTCCTATTTTCCACTATAATGAAATGGAATTTAAGTCTTTTTTCTTTTTTCTTTTTTGTTATAGATGTTTGGTGGTGAAATTACAGTGCAAGCACGAAATTAACAGAAATTTCCCATTCAGGTCCTCAACCAAACCTGTACTGCTTCAGGGTGCGAGTGCAATTGGAGTGTGTTTGAAAAAATACACTCAAAAAAGTGCAGCATGTTAGAACTTCAACTAAGCAATTACAATGATTATAATTTATGATCCTCTTATGACCCTTGAGTCTCATTAAATTTATTATAACCCTCTTATAGGTTGGATTTTCAACGTCTTAAGGATTTGGTATATGTCCACTACAATCTTTGATTGTGGGCAAGGCCTTTGGAGAAAATACCTGATGTGGATGCCATTTCCTTGGACAATATTAACATATTGTTTGAATGGAGGGTGGAATATGAGGTGCCTATTATGGAGGAGGCACTTGTGTGGTTGGAGGAGGAGCAACAACAACGAGTGTAGGGTGTAGCGGAGGAGCAACAATTGTAGAGGGAAAAGGAGCCCTTTGACATCACGGAGGGTGATGTGGCAGCATTAACACCACCTTTTACATAGATTGATATAGTTACACCCACCAGTTGGCATCAAATAGATGATGTAGGACCTTCTAATGGAAAGCAAGCCATGACCTCTTCCCGTAAAAGGGGGAGAGGGATTTGATACTAGATAGGTAGCTGTTAGATTTGTCATTGTAGATGACTCATGATGATGAGATACATTTATATATTTGATGTCATTTACTATTGGTTGTCCACTTTTGAGTCTTTGAGTGGACCACTATCAAGGTTCAGGATTCAGTGTTGACTTTGATATGTCATTTTTGATTTGGCATCCACTACATCATATATATTGGTGTTTTTTACATATTTATGTGCTAATGTGTTTATTTAATGTTGTTGTTGGTTTATATGTATAAAAAATTGAAAAAAATGAATTTATTTTGTATTTTTTAATGCTTGCCATGGTTTGCCGATTTTTTTCGATTTTTTCTTGATGTTGCTGAGAAGTTGTATTCTGGATCCGGGTCGATCTTTTGCCAACGCTGATTTTTTTGACTTTTTGATGAACTTAAGCACATGATGCAACTCCCATAATCGCCTTCTTTTTCATTTCTTAAGATGAAGATTGAGATACTGTAAGTTATCCCCAGGTTTGCATATGTTTTGACATCTATTAGAGTTTAGTATTGAGGTAATTTTTTGTTTGTAATTGCATGTTCAATTTTGTGAAAAGGTAGAGTAAGTTTTCAATATGCTTTAAAAATTGAAAATTGTTTTCATTAATTTGCCAAAATTTACTGTAATTACACCACTGTTTTACAGTTAAAAAGGGCTGTTAAAGGTTGGCCACTACTACCACTGTAATGAATGTCAAAATGGCTATATTCTCAAAGGTCATGTGAGGCATGATTACTTCCACAGAATTTAAAAACAAATATTTTATAATTGATGGCCCTATGGGTGCAAGCATATCACTAGATTCACCACTGGCTGGTGGATCCTGATTCCTGATCATCACGTCCCCATGTTCTTTGATGGTAGCTTTTGGGAGGGGTCCCATCCGTCCATCTCTATCCTTTGCTTGGGTTGGTCCAATACTGAATATATATATATATATATATATATATATATATATATATATATATATATATATATATATATTTCGGTATATCATCATGCATATATTTTGGCAATATTAACATTGCATGACTTCATAAAATGCATTATTGAGTGCAATTGACCAACTTACATGAATATGGTGCAGGTACGACATGTAGTTTTGCTACTGTGCCAGTTTGTAAATTATTTGGAAGTAATTCGGTTGCCAGTCTATTGTCCATCAGAGAAAGAAAAGAATGATCCTAAATTGTATGCTGACAATGTCCGTAAATTGATGGCACTTGAGGTATGCTCTTTTTATCCATATATGTTTTATTTGTGGCTAGAAGTTGGAAGAATCTCAAATGGAAAAGAAATCATTATGTCACAAGCCAATTACTAACCATGGACATTCATTTTTATTAATCTAGAGTGCTTTTTGGCATATTGTGTTATTTATTGAAAATTTTAGTGTTCCCTATCAAAATGCATCTGCCTATCCGTGCTTAGCAAATTAATTAGTTTTTTTTCTTTTATTAAACCCC
The DNA here is from genome assembly GCA_009831015.1 of Picea engelmannii. Classification (NCBI taxonomy): domain Eukaryota; kingdom Viridiplantae; phylum Streptophyta; class Pinopsida; order Pinales; family Pinaceae; genus Picea; species Picea engelmannii. The sequence goes on along the minus strand of ML777066.1, from coordinate 1,445,280 downwards.
CTCTATAGCTTTATTTACACAAGTGGGTGAATGTTGAAGTATGATGAGGAGAAATAATCAATTGGTCAACAACGGCTGGAATCCCTTTGTTACTCTTCTCTTTATTGACTATGCTATATTAGTAATTTGTACTCCCTAATTCAGCCAGCTCTTCATTGCTAGGTCATATCATGTTAACAAAACTGGTAGCTGGAATGTTACAGATATGTACTTGATTGATCTTTCATACTTCTTTGTTGCCTCTCTAGCCTTGCATCTATCTCATTTTTCATGTTGAAGTTTAGTAATAAAACTTGGATGCTTGAAATTAAATGCAACAACTGTATTACGGTTTACCTATCCTGAAAACAATCCTCTAATGACACTTTACTTGAATCTATAGCATGGCATCTTGGATCCTTAATCAACTGCTTTTCCCATAAATAGAGATAAGTTATATGATTTTTATGTCTTCATTTTATTGGAAATAAATGTGCAACGGCTTCCCATAGCTGCAGATGTTTATTTTTGTGAAAGCATTTTTCAGTCTAACCCGTCACTGCTTGGGCTTGGGATTTGTAATGATGATTACAGTGGATTCCAAATTTGAGATTGCAGGATTTCAGGAAGAAGATTTTTACTTCTGATTTCCTTTTTCAATGTTGAAGTGGATCCTTAGCAGAACTTAGAAGTAGCTGTCTGTAAAATTAAGCCAGACTTATGTCTATATGCCTTTGTTACTTAACATCCCAATTCAGAGCTCTGATGCCATTGAGATAAAAAGACATGACTTTGGAGTTTCCTATGAACTTATGAAGTAAAAGAGTCAGCTACTGTCTGAGCAACGTCAGGACAATTCTAAACTTTGATTGCCCTATTCTCTGAATCCTCTTTGCATGATTTTGTGTTTTTTCTGGTCTTAGCCTTTCATGGTCTAGGCAATTTCTTTGAACTTTCTATGCATGATGCCTTAAGAATTTTCAAACACCAGACTGTTCAGTTGAAACTAATGCGCCTTTCTATGTGCCTGTCTAATTAGGTTAGATTATGTACACTTTTCCAACAAATAAATGTTCAACATCTAAAACAAACTATAGTGAATGAAGGTCTTGTTTCAAGTCATAGATTATACCTCATATGTGCTGATTGTTAATGCTTTTGCTATAACCATCTTCAGAGGAGAAAACTGGCTCCATATTTTCTTATTTGGAACAAAAAATAGAAAAGCTTATATGATTTTAGCTACCAGGCTGTAGCTTCCTGTGCTTGCATTAGTCATTCTTAGTTGTATAGATCAGACGAAATGACAACAATAATATTCTTCTGGTAAATTCCAAGTACATTATCAACACGGCTTGATAGGAAATTGGAATATTCATCACAGTCACATGTTATAACTTAAGAGTCACGAGTCCATTTTCGTACTATGGACCTAAAAGTGCAAGCGAAGTCGGTGCAAAATCTGTTTATCTGGAAAATGCAAAGATCAAACTTTTGCAAGCTTTTTCAGATGTTCCTGAATGTTCCATTAAAACCATCTTACAAAGGAGATTCTTTGTTTGGAGTTCTGCAAGACAAAGATTTTTGCTAGTAGGTACTCGACTCCAGGTCGTTAAAGGTCAAAAGAGAATTGAAAATACACAAACCATTTACAGGGTAATTTGGTTAAGAATGTAGAGAAATTCAAATATATGGGAGAATTGAGCAATACAAGAGAAATGCAATTGAAGTATATTCAGGGTTGAAGCACAAGCAGCCAAGACTTTTGGGCTCATTAAAGCTATACATGCAACTTCAATTGGGGAATGTTGTGCATAGTTTTGGCTTAAATTTGTTCTTCTCACTAGAGCTTGTTGGCAATGTGTCCACTATTATTATTCTGCATAGTGTTTAACTCATTTAATTGGGCTTTGCGGTTGTAGTCACCATGATTGCCAAAATATAATCCTCAACTGGAATTCTATCTCTTGATTTTTTGATGTTATTTTATAAAGGCTGGCTGAACTATTGTTTTCTTTTGTTTACAGGGTAACCTTACAATGTCAGACATTGGACTACCTGAAAAACGGATTTATCATGCTGCTCTGCACGGTAATGATCCATCTAGAACTTTGCATCAGAAGACAGACTGAAACAATATGCTAGTAACTGCCCCTTAGACCCATTGTAATATTTTTCATTGTGCTGTTTTTTTGAGGGAGGGCCATCCAGAAAGGGATGCTCATTAAGAAATGAGTTTCAGACAAATGATCTCTATTGAAGTATGCCTGGCAAGACTGAATTTAATAAGCATTGCCAGTAATATGAAGTACTTTAGACTGGACTTTGAACAAAAGTAGAAGTGAATTGTTACTTATTTCTTTCTGCATCTGAAGAAGGATGCTAAATAACAATCTGCATGATGACTTATACAAATATGTTAAGACTTGAAACAATTATGCCTTTCATTTTTTTGTAGTCTTCCTTTGGAGACGTTTTATGCTGCTCCCTTAGCCATGACTTTTTAATGTATGGTTTTCTAGTTATTATGTGGCCCCAATCCATTATTCCAGAGAAAAGTAGGGAGTGAAAGCAAAGGCGGCATTAGCCAGGCAATAATTATTCTCTCTTAGATGGTAAACATGGAATTTCTGTATTTACAATGATATTTGTGAGCCTAAAATTTTCACTTCTAAGTTTTGGTGGGATTAAGAACTTTCAGCATTCATTCAGTTTAGTTTTGTAATTTCAGATCAGTTCTTTTTGAGGGAGGAGCTCTAGGCTAGTTTATTGAAAAGTATCTATGTTACTATTTTGCTGGATGGAACTGCAACTCACCGGAATTATTTTTTTATTTTTTCGCCCCAAAAGGACAGCTTTTCAGAGTAATTTGAAGGAAGTGTGGTTGAAAGAATGATGCCTTAAGCTTTTCATTAAAAGACTTATTTTTCAGCTACACGTGCCTTTGAACTTGGCGGCATTTACAAAGATAAAGAACAAGTTTTAACCATGTATATATGATTTAATTATTGAAATTACTGAAGAGAGAGTTTTGTTTAAATGCCACAGTAATTTTGCTTCCCGTACCAGAGTTGTATGATTCAGCATGGATAATTATGTAGTGTTCTCTGTTGAAGACTGCAGCAGCACTGTTACAGGCATACTGTTTAATGTTGATTTTTACCAAGCTTTGTAAAAAGGGGTTAAACATGCCCCTTCCATGGATGATTCCTGAGAATGTTCCACTTATTTCAAGTCATTTTATGATTTGGAAGGACTGTTGAGAAGGTTGTCTTGGGCTTCAAATTCATAAGCAGCTGGTGCGGACTGCAGACCTCCCATGCCATGGTGAGAATGTGCATGCCTAATAAGCATGAAGTTATGCTTGAGCCCTGAGCTTTGCCAGCTCAAAAGGAAAAGGATGAGAATGTTGTTTAAATGGCCTGGGAGGATATTGGTGGTGCTCTTTTGCACCAGACAAAATTGTTTAATGGAACAAAATCTTACTAGTGAATTGGACAAAAATACAGCAATTTCTCATGTTTCCTCATTTAGGACATTTTATCTGTGGTTGTCCTGTGACTCCTGATTAGCAAAGTTAGGGTTGATTGCATCTTAGTTCTAAATATCATCATTTCTGGCATGCTAAGCTGTCAGTGGCTTCATTGTTTGTGTTTTGTAATTTGTCACTGAAACAAGCATATTGGTTTTCACGCAGGTTGCTTTCCAGATAATAAATCTGTGGTTGAAGGTTAATTTCTTCATTTTATGTGGCTTCAGATTGACTTCGAGAAGAGAGAGGATGGATGATCTTTGCTCTGCTGGCATTTGATTCAGAAATCATAATCGTTGTGTAGAACAGCGCAGATCTGTCTCTAGTTTTTTCATACATTTCTGCTGTCTTAGAACTTGGGAACGGTATATTTTTTTCCCAGTTTCACAACATGCATGGTCAGAAGACTTTGCAGCATTATTTAATTTTTATACTGGAGCTGTCCATAATGTTAGTTGTCCAGTCACATAATTCAATCAGGTAGTGGATTTTATTTTTGTCTTCTATAGTGCTGTTCCCAGTGAGCAGTATAAAACCAACAGAATTTCATCTGGTGATGGGTTATTTTTATCTTCTATACCGTCTTATGATGTAATTGGATAAAACTGAGCCAGAAATTCATGTAATGGAGTCCATTGTTTTGTACGAGATGACTAATGAGCAGAATAAAAACAACAGAATTTCATCGGGGGATGGGTTATTTTTATCTTCTATACAATCTTATGATGTAAGTGGATAAAATTGAGCCAGAAAATCATGTAATGTAATCCATTGTTTTGTATGAGATGACTTTGGACGTTTATGGTGGTATAATGATTGAAAATTTATTTCCTTTTGTATACCCAGAAATTTTTGTCAAGAAATCACTGAGAAATTATGTGCTATTAATTAACTTGCATCTGGATGTGTCAGATTCAAAGGCCATTTTGATCACTGTTTCTAGACTCTTCCAAGTCCAGGGAACTCTGAGTTTTACTTAGTTCTTTGCTGAATTCAAGGCGGCCCTTTTGAGTTTGATACGGTCTCAAGTCGTACCTGCGAGTTAGATTGACTAAATAGATCATTTGTTTATATGAGAGAAAAAGCTGAAAAAAACCAAACATTTTGGTTGTTTTTCTAACTCAATTTCATATTCAGAGTCTAGTCAAATCTAAGTTAGGTTGACTCAACAGGATTGGAAAAACGGCGTAGGATAAAAATTATCCAAGACGGCCCCTTTTTCGACATATTTCCCAGCAGAAAATTTGACAGAAATTGAGATGCCTGGCTTAGTTGCACAAATCAAAGTTTCAAGGGCATAGTTCCTCCACAACCCTAGGGGTTTTGAGGGTCTCGAAGTGACCCAAAACCTTAAACAATCCTGAAATGGCCTGGAACTATGCTTATTGTGGATTTTTTGCTTTGGCGGATTTCGGCGAGATTGAGATTTTCCAGGCCATTTGGATTAAAGGATATATTATGCCCAAAAAAACATGTATTTTGCTTGTTTTTCTGACCCAATTTCATATTCGACAAACAAAAAGACTTGTGGATTGTCTAGAAACCCATCCTTTTATGGTATGTAGTGTTATATATTTACTTTGAAATGAGTTTGTTTTTCTGACCCGATTTCTTATTAGAGAATCATTAGACATATGAATTGTATAGAAATCTATGGCTTTTTATAGTAGGTAGTATTATATATGTAATTCGAAATGAGTTATCATCTAAAAGTTTGTATTATATGGACATTGAAAACTTTCATATCAATGATGCTTGTGTTTGTTGTTGGTAATTTGGACTGGTTGTTGTGACAAGATCTAGGTTTAATTTTGATGGCAATGCTCCCCCCTTACTTAGGATGTGGTTATTGATTATATTGAATATTGTTGATGTAGTTTTAAGATCACTCTCCATGATCGTTCATAGGACATGTTCTGCATTTAGGAAACATATCCAAATTCAGTGGGACTCCAACGATTATCTAATGATGCTTTAGGGCATATTATAGGTTATGGTAGATGCCTCTTGCAACTTGGTGAATTCCATGAGCTGTTGATCCTAAATAGCCTTCCTTGCTTCATAGATTCTCACTTCTTCACTTGCCAACCTCATGGTGGAGGAGTGATTGTAGTGGATTATGTCTTATCCAATTAGGTTCTACTCCCCATTCAACCACTATTTCTTGGTGACTCCCATTACCTTAGCTAACCATGCTCTTCTATCTTTCTCTCTTCAAGCTGACACCCCTCTCCCTTGACCCCCCCTTGGTTTACCTCAGACCACATCTCTCGTTGATGAGGGTGATCTCAACATCTTTACTTCCCATCTCTGCCAGATGCTCCCATCAAAGTCCTAGTTTTTATACCTCAACTTTGTCGTTGTTAAATACAATTGTTTTTCATCTACCATTTGGCAAGTTGCTCTTTAGTCCTACCCCCACTACATTAGATCCACTCCGCCTTCCCTAAAAACTAGGTCTTTCCCCATGAATCAGTGGTACGATAATGAAGCGCCTCTTAAGGCTTCCTACCGCCACATCCTTCGCCACTAGAAGTACCTCTTCATCTCCCATAGGACACATGAGTTGAGTGCTTCCCTCATCTGCTCCCCTAAAAACTTCAACTGCATCTTCTTCCCTTGCCACTCTCCTCTCCCTTTTGATCCAAAATACATGTTTTCTCATACCTCCTCCCTCTATGATGTGCCTGGGTAGCCCCTAATCCAGGTCACCCCACCCGCCCTTACTTGCCACTTATTCTCCCTACTAAGATATCCAGGAGGTTGTTTGGATGATAAAGACTAGCAAAGTAGCAGATGAGGAAGGGTTCCAGGCTGAACTCTTCAAGCAAAGTCTTCATGCTATATACAATCTGAGTGAGCCTAATGGTTAAGAACATGTGCTTCCTCTTAAGAGGTCACAAGTTCAAATCTAGAGGGGGTAGGGTATGTATACCTCCGTAGACTTTACCTGTCAAATCACTGGGTGGAGGGGGTCTCATACACCAATTTGGTGTCTGGCTTGGTTGTGACCTTAAAAATAGATTATTATTATTATTATTATTATTATATGGATAATCACTTGGTCAATCTATCAACCATGTGGTCCGTATGGGTTTTCCACAGTCTTGGTCACATCACACTATTCACCTGATCTACAAATTGGGTTCTATTGCTGATACCAACAATTATAGGACGATCATGGTAGGCCACACATTTTCTAAACTCTAGGCTATGGTCCTCCATTTGAAGCTCTCTAGAGAGCTTGAGCAGAGACAACTTAGAACTAGAGGACAGACTGGATTCAACCTATGCACTAGACCATTGATCATGTCCTCATACTTCGGGCCATCATCGAGGAGGGGCGACATCACTCTTTGAAAGTTTACTTCTACTTTGTGGGCTTTCATAAAGCATGGCTCCATCCCCCAAGAGGTTTTGTTCTAGAGGCTCAAAGATATTGGTATTTTAGAGACCTTATTCACTGCCATCATGTACCTATACGAGTTGGTCCTTGGTTGTCTACACACAACTACGCGACATCATATTTTATCAGGGGTACCATAGGGGTGACACAGGGATGCCCCTTGTCCCCTATATTATTTGGGATCTACTTCAACGAGCTGGAGCCCTTCCTGCATGAGCACATCCAAGACGAAGAAGGGTTCTCTCTCCAACAGACCTTGATATCTATCCTGCTTTTCATCGATGATGTGATCCTTTTAACCTCATCTCTTGAGGGGTTGCAGAGACCATTGGATATCTAACCCTCTTTTGTGTCCTTCGTTAATTGATTGTTAACCCAGGTAAAACCAAGGTCATGATTTTCAGTGGGTTGAAGAAGATCATTCTTGATCACCATTTCTTTTTCAGAGAGGAGATTGAGATCACCAACACTTACACCTATTTGGGGTTACTGTTCATAAGATCTCATTTTAATCTGTAGCATGCACTTCAACGTCAAGTTAGCAAGGGCCAATGGTCCTTGGGCGTTATTGAGAGGCAGTGTTTCTGGAACCATTTTTATGACATTGTCCAAGATGTACTTCATGGACACCCTTATGCAACTCACAATTTTATATGGTTTTGAGGTTTGGGGTCCTAGTTTAATAGAGTTTGGTTGGTCCTTAGCGAAGAGTGTTGGGTCAATTAATTGTTGTTAATAAACCCCTTTTACTTGTCAATACGGTTCGTAAACTTGTGAGTTGTATACACAGTATGTGCATGTAAAAGATGGAAGTCTAAACTATTCTCTCTTCTCAGGGGACAAGTAAACCACAGTGCAATCCAATCATTCATTAAAACACCAAGAAACTAGCAAGCAAACACTCTTGAACAACTTCACTTTGTCCACAGGATTGATATTGAATATGGGAAGAATTAATAGCTCCACATGTCATGCATAGATCTTTGATCTAGATCTATGCATGATCATGTCCTTCAATATGTTCTCATTATAGTTCTCAATCAATGGATGTTTAAGTGTTCTCACACAAAAGATTCAAGTGCTGATAAAGAACCTAAAAAAAAAACTAATAACTAGTTCTTTCATCAAATTTCTTTCTAGGATCAAAGAGGCAATGTTTCACTTTGATAAGTTAAGTGTCCATGCTTCTATATACGAGGTTAGATTTGACAACAACAATCCCAATTATTGTCCAAAAACTAATGAAACAAAGTATTAGCTATGGTCACGAGCTTTACTCCCAACTACTTTCTTTAATCAGTTAGCTATAAGGACGTTGGATCCCTATTAAATGCTACTGATCTTATATTGAATTTCTTAGTTTAGAGTTAAGGCTCATAAACAATAAACCTAAGGCTTGGCCCACATTCAATATACCCAGTGCAATGAACATGTGGTGGCACTACACTTCCTTTACACAAACAATTTGCTTGCACAGAGGTGTGACTCAACTATCATGCACTGTTTTAGTATTAACTATGTGATATGAATAACAACGAGAACTATTGAAAGGCAATCAACAATCCTTCAAGATTAATTGTCACAAGGAGGTTGAAGACATATCCAAGTTCATATCTCATTCTATCAATGATTAAATTGATCTTTACTAGACTGTGTGATCTAATTATGAACAAAATTGTGAAACTTGTATTGACTGGAAAGCTCAGGAACGACTTCAACTAGATAGAAAACCACTCGAAAGTAAATACTTGTCTCCTAAAAAATATGCAGATGGTACCATTAATTGCCTTTGGAGGTCACACATTGACAAACTATCACTTATAAATAAAAATCCTAAGATTGTCCTTAAGTGGGAAACCCCTTACAATCAACTCTGCAAAGTATGTTTTAATGCTACATGAACAAAATTAAAATAAAGTAACAACCAAACTTATTAAAGCAGGGTTGTGATATATCTCAATAATGTTGCACTTGTTCGTTAAGTTTCTTGTCTTCATATAAAGATGATTTTTTATCAAAGTTTCATTTATACTACTCAATACATTCGTTGATTTCAACAAAGAGTTACAATAATTATTAGCTTCCCAAATTTGACCTCACAATAAAGTTTTGGATACAATCATTCACTTTTAAATATTCAGGTATTTCAATAATAATCGGTCAATCTTTGACAAGCTAAATGATTCAGACTAGACCAAAACCCTTTGTATTGCATTCATCGAAAGAACCCAACAATGTAAAACATTGAATTGGTTCATATATTCAACCTTCATTCTCTGAGAAACATAACAAAATTAATGTTTTAACAACAAGGCAAACCCTTGATGTAATTCAAGATTAACTATGCAATTCAAATTAAAGGGGTTTCTCACCCATAACAAGATTCAATATCTGGAGATTACCAAGCATGCAAACAAATGAGAATTTTGTAAACACACACAATCTATAAATTAATTCCTACAGTACAGAAATGAATCAATGCAACAAACTAAACTAAGTTAAAGATACAAGTTAGCTATGCATCCCTGGGATTGGTTGGCCCTTGCCAATCCTGGTAGCGAGCCATGGAAAATTCACAAACTCACGAATAGAAAAATACCACAAACTAGAGTTGCAACTTTTATTAAGAACAGAGTATCCTTATAGGTTACAATGCTTGTATCATATGTGTAACGTCCTCGACCATCAACCCCATTGCCGGGCAATGCTACTACGTGGAACATTCACTTACATATATATAAGATGCTTATAAAGAATATGCATTGAATCCAATTAATACATTTAACATGGAGTTACTGCTGTCATACATACTTAATTAGAATTAACAACAATTCAAACTTGCAATGGAATACATGATAACATTTCTAGACATAGACATGCATCACATATAAATTAAGTACATAATTAATACTCATCTTTTAAACTGGCGTAACACCACCAACTGCATGCAGACCTTCCACGAACCTCCTAGCCTTGGATCGCACTGCTCATCACTCTCAGCAGTAGGTCACCCCTGAGCTGGGACTAAGCTCCACCGAGCAAGGGAATCCTAGGCTAGACAAGGTCAACAGGAAGAGACACAGTTTATGAGGATGGATTCACTCCCAGGAGCCACTTATGCCCACTGCTCACAGACTCTCATTCCCCACATGCCTGTCCCACCCCATGAGTATACACCTTCATTGTCACTAGGATAGTCTTTCGGCTGCTAAATCTCCCTTTACTTGGGCTTCAACAACAGGCCGAACCAAAATTCTCTTAGCTTTGTGGCAGCTACAAGACCCCTTCCAAGAGTTCTCACTTCCTCCGCGCACTCTCTCACTTGGAGAGAGTCACTCATAGGCCTGACAACCTGCTTCTTCAACCACAACCACCTCTCTCACCTGGAGAGAGTGTTGCACATAGGCCTGAAAACCTGCTTCCTCAGCTCCATTCCAACACAAGGAGGACAACAATAAGGCTCAGCAAGGAACAAATGATGGTAGGCAGTCACACTCAGCCAAGGGACTGTGTGGTCACAATAGCCCACAGTTAAAACACACACGACATAGGCAATTATGGTATGCTCAGGTTCCACAAAAGACAACAACCCAAATAGTTAAGCACAAACTTGGATTTGCAGTGTGGATAAACCTGGTTCACAGGACACACAGGTCGACCTTTCCCTCCCCACTGGTTTCTCAGATGTGCATGGTTAGGGAGAGGTCCAATGCAGAGGTAAAACAGGTACAAACTGAGGATGCGTTGGCTTCTCAGGAAAACATCACAGGATGACCTCACAGTTTTGGGTTTCAGATGCGTATGTGAATATTGCAAAGGTCGAATACAAAGGCCATGAGATTCACATGAATACACTGGTCGATCACAAAGGTCTCATGATTTCGAGTTTCAGAGCTGCGTGAGGTATGCATGCAAAGATCAAATACAAAGGTAACATGGTTCAGACATCGGACACAAGAATGGAGGATGAACCCCCATCAGACTCAATTCTTTGGTTAAATTGCATGTGCCTGGGCCGACAGATGTTCCCCATGAAGCTGCATGCACTCCATCAAGTTATGCGTTCCCTTTTCCAGGAACTTAGGATAAAAATAACATGTTTTTCACATAGCTTTGGAATAATAAAAAAATATTATTCTCAAGGACTTAGCCCCTCTTCCAACCTTTCATCCCCCTCGCCCTTACCCATTATGTGGAAACTTAGTCCCCCATCACTCTTTCTTCATAGTCGGTCTGCACACAACAATGTTTAATCTTTATTAATGTCCTGCATAATTACATATACAAAAATAGGCTCCTGGCCTATAACTCCTAGGCTCTTCGACCTAATAAACACATAAGCCCACCAACTTATATACACTTGGCTCACCAAGCTATAAAACATGTTTACAATACATAGACATAATTGGGGCACGTCCTTGGGGTATTACAATCCCCTCACCTTATTTTTTCACTGTCCTTAGTGCAACTTTTACACAACATCAACAAGATTTCCAAAATCTTCAAAAAGATGCGGGTATTCTGCCCGCATAACATCCTCATGCTCCCATGCGGTGTCCTCAGGACCATACTAGGTCCATTGGACCTTTACAAGCCCTATGGCTCGATTCCGAAGCTGTTTGTTTTTCCAGTCCAATATGCACACATGATGCACTTGCAAGACACCTTCTTGCTCCACCTGAATCACATTCCAATCGATAACATGATTAGCATCAGGGATATATTTCTTAAGCAATGAAACATGAAACACATTATGTACAGTCATGGATACAGGTAATGCTAACATATATGCAACTGGCCCAATCCTTTCTAGGATTTCAAATGGCCCACAAAATCTGGCTGCCAACTTGGAGTAGCTTCCCAGCTTCAGGGAACTTCTATTGGCTTTTACTTTCAGGAAAACATGGTCACCCACTTTAAACTCTCCGTGGGTTCTGTTCTTATCAGCATAATTTTTTTGCTTGTCTTGGGCAACTTTCAAATTCTGCTTAATTTTCAGCATTTGCTCTTCCATTTCCTTGAGCAACTCTGGCCCAACCACTGCTCTATCAGTTGGATTATCCCAGCTTACTGGAGTATTGCACTTTCTGCCATAAAGTGCTTCAAATGGGCACATATTCAACGATGCTTGATACCCATTATTGTAGGCGAATTCTACCAAGTGTAGGTAGTCTTCCCATTTCGATGGTTTGTCCATCACATACATCCTCAGTATGTCGTCTATCACTCGATTCACCCACTCTGTCTGCCCATGATACTCAGGATGATGGGCTATGCTAAAGTTCAGATTCGTTCCGAACCCCTTGAATAACCCTTTCCAGAAATTTGAGGTAAATTTCGGGTCTCTATCAAACACAATTGTCTTGGGAATTCTGTGTAATTGTGCCACTTCCTTCATAAAGATGTCGGAAACATCCACTGCCTTATGAGTAGTCTTTAACGAAATGAAATGGGTAGCTTTCATAAGCTTGTCCACCACCACCATGATTGAGTCACGCTGCTTGCTTGTTCTGGGCAATCCTGTGATGAAATCCATTGTCACTACCTCTCAATTCCACTTAGGAATGGGTAAAGGCTGTAGCAACCCTGCTGGGTGTCTGTGCTCAGCTTTAACCTTCTGACACTTCATACATTTGGCAATGTATTCATCAATCTCTTTCTTCAAACCTGGCCAAAAGTAATGGCTCTTGACTACTGCCATAGTCTTCTGATATCCAGGGTGCCTTGCATAAGGAACATTATGCATTTCATTCAAAATCATAAGTTTCAAATCTTGGACATTAGGTACATAAAATCTGTTCTTGTACAGAAGTGTTCCATCAACTTTCAATTTATAATTTTCCACTTTCTGTGGCATCTCACCTTGCTGTAGTTTTGCTACCAAATCCTTGTACTGCAAATTTGTATTTGCAGCCTCCAAAATTCTGCCTTTAATATCAGTTCGGTACAAGCTAATGGCTGTAGCATGTAATTCATGCACTCTCCTACTGAGTGCATCAACCACTTTATTCTCCTTCCCTTTGATATGCTTGATATCAAAATCGTACTCACAGAGAAAATCCAACCACCTACTCTGTCTAGTGTTCAAGGTTGGCTGATCAAACAAATACTTTAGACCGTTATGGTCTATCCTCAGTTAGAACCTCATTTCCATGAGGTAATGCCTCCATTTCTTTAGAGCGTGAACGATGACTGCCAACTCTAAATCATGAGTTGCATAGTTCGTTTCATTCTCTTTCAACTTTCTGGATTCATAACAAATTACGAATCTATTCTGACTGAGGACTCTTCCCAGTCCTTCTTTGCATGCATTTGTACACACTACAAATTATTCATTCGGATCTGCAATCCTCAGGATTGGAGAATTGTTTAACAGTGGCTTCAATTGCTGGAAGCTTCTCTCACATTCCTCTGTCCACTGAAATTTCTTCTCCTTCCTTTGCAAGGAAGTGATAGGGTGAGCTATCCTCTAGAACCCATGCGATAAACCTTCTGGAATAACCAACTAGATCCATAAAGGATCTGACTTCCGTTATGTTCTTTGGCGCTGACCATTCTTTGAAGGCCTCAATCTTCTCAGGATCTACAACTATCCCATCCTTCGAAATAATATGCCCCAAGTAATGGATCTCTTCCTGATAAAACGAGCACTTGCTCAACTTGGCATACAGTTGGTGCTCTCTTAGCACCTGCAACACCATCCTTAGATGCTGCTCATGCTCTTCCTTCGACTTGGAATACACCAGAATGTCATCTAGGAAGCCTATGACAAAATTGTCTAGATAGTCCTTGAATATACCATTCATTAGGCACATAAAAACAACGGGTGCGTTCGATAGCCCAAACGACACCACTGTGAACTCGTAATGACCATACCTTGTTCTAAAGGCGATCTTGATGATGTCTTCATCCTTTATCCTTACTTGGTGATATCCCGACTTGAGGTCTATCTTCGAAAATATCTTTGCATCCTTCAACTGATCGAAGAGGTCATCAATCCTCAGCAGAAGATATTTGTTCTCTACAGTTACTTTGTTTATTTGCTTGAAATCTATACACAATCTCAGCGTCCCGTCCTTCTTCTTCACGAACAGGACCGGGGCACCCCAAGGTGACACGCTTGGGTGTATATACCCCTTCTTCAGAATCTCTTCAAGCTTCAATTGCAACTCTTTCAGCTCTGGTGTACTCCTCTTGTAAGGAGCTTTTGACACTGGAGCTGCTCTAGGCATCAAGTTTACATAGAAGTCAATATCTCTCTTCAGGGGTAATTCTGGTACCTCCTGGAATACATCCTCAAACTCCTTTAGTACCACATGATCTCCAATCTTTGAGACCTCATCCTTAGATGCTTCCTCCACATGGGCTGCAAATAATTGACAACCTTTTCTGTAGCACTTCTTCAACTGCATTGTTGAGATTTCTCTGATAGCAACAACTCTAGGAATTCCTTGGACTGTTTTTCGATTTCCTTCCTCATCTAGGCAAGTGAATGCCTTGTTATGATAGTCCAAGATGGCATGGTGCTGGTCCAACCAGTCCATCCAAATTAGACATTCATAGGAACCTAAAGGCATAATGTCCAATTCAGCCTTTGTGCTCAATCCATTCATGTCCACTGGACATGACTTAACTAACTCAGTGACTTTCCTCTTGGTTCCTGTAGCCAGTTGCACTAACCAAAAATTTTCATGTTTGCTTCTCGACAATTGCAAACTTTCCACCCTCTAGGATCTATATAACTATGGCTAGCCCCTGAATCAATTAAAATAGTAAAGGCATGGTTGTTGATCATACACTAGTACATATGACCAAATTTGCGACGATTTTTCGTTGATATTGCCACACTTATCTGTCGCAATTTCCACGAAAGCCGAGACATTTTTTCGTCACTTTAATTTCGTCACTATATCCACGATCCAGGTGTTCATGGAAACATCGATGAAGTTAGCTCTCCACGTGTCATCACCATCAAAATGGGTTAACCCAATGAATCGTCGAAATTATGACGAAACTTCGTCGCAATTACGAGGCACAACCGTGGCAATTACAAAGAAACTTCGTCACAATTGCGACGCAAGTTTATGCCAAGACAAAAACTTATGACACAGATGTTGTATGTGCGACGAAAAACCGTGGAAAATGGCGATGAAAATTCGTGGCAATAGTGACAAAAATTTATGTCAAAACCAAACTTACGACGTAGATGCTGTATGTGTGACGAAAAACCGTGGCAAATTGCGACGAACTTTCGTCCCTATTGCCACGGTTGTTCAAAATAAAAATTGGCTTCCGAGGAACTATCGTCGATATTGCGACGATTGTTTTAAGTTAAAAAAAATAAAATAACACGAGATATGGTATTACCATATTACGTTGTAATATGGCAATGCCATATTACGTTGTCTCTACTTTCTCAACAAGATGCAATAAGTTCTTTTTAAAAACAACTTAGGATAATGATTTGTCCTGAGTGGGATGGTGACCTTGGCATTCAACAAGATAGGAAGTAATTCATTGATGACAAGTGTAGCAGGTGTGCAGGTCCACAAGTGTAGTAGGTGTGCAGGTCCACAGGTGTAGCCGACATTTCTATTGAAAGATGGATGTTAGAGAAAATGTGTAAATCTTTTAGATTGAACAAGATTATAGTTAGTATATATATATATATATATATATATATATATCAACCAAATATTGGAAGCATGTGTTATCATGAAGTTGGATTGGAAGTAAGGATACCAATATGACAATATACACAAAGAATAATTTGGAATATTACTTTCAAAAAAACACATGGATTTCATGAGTGAGTCATCATGCAATTTATATTACACAATACTATGACAACACTTCTAAGATTGAAGGATGATATCTTAAGACCATTTCTCGAACACCTTTATTGTAGCCTCCTTGGATGATATTTTGAATTTTAGCAAGATTTGGGAAGATCATTTGAAACATTTGGAGATTATATTTTTAACCCTTCAACACAATTAATTGCAAGCCAACATGAATAAATATGAGCTTGGAAAACAATTATTGTTGCGTATGGATTTTGTAGTTAGAGAATGTGAATTTTGTATTGACCTAAGAAATATAAAATTCGTTGTAAATTGGTTGATCCCAAAGGTAATTCATGTGTAGTAGATATAATATATTCTCAAGAAACTTTTAATCCACACGCTAGATGATAATGGATATAAGTTGAAGAGAAGTGTATCCTTTATTTACAATTGCATGGGTATCCCAAGGATATAAATCAAACATTGGTTCATTTGTTGTGAGGCTATAACATCCCAATATTTGGGAAGATTGTTTGTCATTTATATATATCATTGTTAATTGCACAATTAATGTCTCAATCAAGTTACGAAAAGAGGCATGATAAACATTTAACAACACATACCTCCTAAGTTTGATCAAGTGTGGTTGCACCCACCAAAAAAAGGTTTAAAATGATATTTTAGGATTTTGGATAAGAATGAATAAAGGATATTTGCTTGGATTGGTCACCATATATGGGAAAATATTCCAATGTATATGTCGATCATTTGAAGTTGTCTATGCCATCCTCATTAGAAGGAGAATTTAATGAAGAGACATTGAGTCCCAAAGTTGATGGGGATCATCAACTTGAAAGGGAAAAGGTCTACTCCTAGTTGAATTCATATATTTGTGATGTCATATAGGCTTGTGCAAGTGACAAAAATTTCAATTTGTATGAATTTGGTGAGTGGAAATTTATGACCCACAAGGAGTAATGGTAAACCCAAGGGTTCACGAGAAAGTTTGAAAGGTGGAAATATTGTTAGGTTTGTAAAGTAAGGTTTTGAACCCATGAAGACACCATCAGTAAAAAGGTTGTGATTTATGAAAATGTTGTAAAATATCTTTCATCACCTATGAATAAGCTATTGGTCAATTTTATTCTATGTTCTGAATGATTTGGGAAATACTGACTCTTAACACCTTGAAGAATTGGAAACTCTTATGAACCTAAAGGGTCGTTATGACATTGACTCATATATTCTTGTAAAAACATAATGTTATTTGATGCCTCGATAATTTAGGCATAGTGTATATAAGGGCTAGTTATGAACTCCTACCTTGATAATAATAAGAGGAATATTACTAATATAATAGGAAGAGACTTGTGGATGTCACTTGCACAATTGTTGGAGCATACAAAAAGGACAATAATAATGAGGTCCAAAATTTTGGGTACATCATGAATATGTTTAATATACA
>ML777066.1:1370771-1396070 GCA_009831015.1 Picea engelmannii | reverse complement strand
GCCCCAAAAGGTCAAAGAAGTCAAAGAAGCTTGAAAAGAAGAAATTATTATTTAAATGGTAAAGAAAAGTGACAAAGTCAAGGAAAAATATTTAAATGATAAATTAATGGAGAAATTTATAATTATGGAAAGTGGTTAACCCTTAAAATGAGGAAAATAGGTTAAGTGACCTAGAAATGGGTTAAGTGACCTAGAAATAGGTTAAGTGACCTAGAAATGGGTTAAGTGACCTAGAAGTGGGTCACGTGACCTAGAATATGCTTCTAAGGAAGATACTTGGAGATGACTAATGACCTTGTGATCTAATGATCATTGGGTGAAAAATGTCATGAAGGGTAATGACTAAGACTAGGGGCAAATTTCAATTCAAGGCTGGGAATGACTAGGCCCACATCAAGTGAAGGAAGAAAATTAAGAAGGTACATGTGTTGTCCCATTCCATGTCAACAACAACACATCCATTCATTGGGAACACTAAAACCCGACAAATCGATGACTCCACTAAATTAGGGTTTATGGTTTACATGATGAATTGATGATGGAATAAAGTGGGTATGTGAGTCAAATTTGAGTCCAGAAACCCTCCCATATCATTAAGGCATGTGAATGGTCTATCCATGTCAAATTTCAATGCATTCAGAAACAATTTGAAAAAATTTCAACGTTGGCCCCATTCACAGGTCATTGTTTCCCGGGTCTAGTCCTAGTACATAGGACTTACTAAAATTTGTATAATATATTTGGAGAATGATAATTTTGAAGGTTCTAGGCCTATTCCTACACACCATGTCTAGATCACCTCTGATTGACAGTCTTTGTATTGATCCCTTTTAGTTTTAGGTTGTTAGTATTTTCAATTGCACACACCTTTCAATCTAGTCAAAGTTCAATTAATGTCTCTTGTTACTGTAGGGTTATAAAGCCTCATGATCCCAATGCCCATATGCCTCCAACCTTGTGATCTAATGATCGTTGGGTGACAACTTTCATGAAGGGTGATGACCAAGAGTAGGGGCAAATTTCAATTCAAGGCTGGGAATCACCAGGCCCACATCAAGTGAAGGAATAAAATTAAGAAGGTACATGTGTTGTCCCATTCCATGTCAACAACAACACATCCATTCACTGGGAACACTAAAACCCGAAAAATCGATGACTCCACTAAATTAGGGTTTATGGTTTACATGATGAATTGATGATGGAAGAAAGTGGGTGTGTGATTCAAATTTGAGTCCAGAAACTCTCCCATATCGTTAAGGCATGTGAATAGTCTATCCATGTCAAATTTCAATGCATTCAGAAACAGTTTGAAAAAATTTCAACGTTGGCCCCATTTACAGGTCATTATTGCCCGTGTCTAGTCCTAGTACATAGGGCTTACTAAAATTTGTATAAGATATTTGGAGAATGATAATTTTGAAGGTGATGGACCTATTCCTAGACACCATGTCTAGATCACCTCTCATTGACAGTCTTTGTATTGATCCCTTTTAGTTTTAGGTTGTTAGTATTTTCAATTGCACGCACTTTTCAATCTAGTCAAATTTCAATTGATGTCTCTTGTTACTGTAGGGTTATAAAGCCTCATGATCCCAATGCCCATATGCCTCCAACCTTGTGATCTAATGATCGTTGGGTGACAACTTTCATGAAGGGTGATGACTAAGAGTAGGGGAAAATTTCGATTCAAGGCTGGGAATGACCATGCCCACATCAAGTGAAGGAAGAAAATTAAGAAGGTACATGTGTTGTCCCATTCCATGTCAACAACAACACATCCATTCACTGGGATCAAATCGATGACTCCACTAAATTAGGGTTTATGCTTTACATGATGAATTGATGATGGAAGAAAGTGGGCGTGTGAGTCAAATTTGAGTCCAGACACCCTCCCATATTGTTAAGGCATGGAAATAGTCTATCCATGTCAAATTTTAATGCAGTCAGAAACAGTTTGAAAAAATTTCAACATTGGCCCCATTCATAGGTCACTGTTTCCCGTGTCTAGTCCTAGTACAATTTCCTTGTAAAATTTGTATAAAATAATTGGAGAATGATAATTTTGAGAATGATAATGACGAATTGATGATGGACATACCTACATCATTGGTATGATTAGGCACAGTCGCGCAAAGCTCCTCTTAGTTTCAAGAATATTTCATTCTCTACTAAACATGGGCAACCACATGAAGGTGGAAGCTCTAATTATGCCCCTCCCCCCCTCACATCACTCTCAATTTCCCCATATTACCTAATTTGAAATTCTAAAGAACATGTATCATATACTATATTATACAAAATAAAAACATATAAAGATCATATAAAAGATATAAACACATACCTCTTCTTTTCAATAATTAAATATCAATCATCTTCTTCTTCATCCATCTCAACATCTGTATCAGGATCTGGTTCAGAATTGATATTGGTGAAAGGCTCATTCCTATCAAC
Source organism: Picea engelmannii (assembly GCA_009831015.1). Lineage (NCBI taxonomy): Eukaryota > Viridiplantae > Streptophyta > Pinopsida > Pinales > Pinaceae > Picea > Picea engelmannii. Next base: position 1,393,619 of record ML777066.1, on the reverse strand, counting down.
ATCATCATCAACGTCATTTTTGTTACTATAATCGATATCGTCAATGAGATCATCGTCTCCTACATTTGGATGATCAACTTCTTCAACTTCTTCATCTAACACTCCGACTACATGAGCCACCTGCTCCTGATCTACATAATCATGATCTTCTTCCTTGTTATTATCTTCATCCTCAACTACATGATTGTACTTTACTGGTCTTCCTCTTGGATCATATATAACAACGTATGACCAACTTGCTTTACCAGATACCTCTGAGTAAAATACTTTCTCACATTGACTTGGAAGAACATAAGGCTCTGTACCTGATTCAAATTCCCTTGTATTAACCATGGTAAATCCATTATCATGCTCAATAATAGTTCTTTCAATATCACGTTCATGCATCCGTAGCTTGTATCATTTAACCTCAAACAAAACAATTTTAAAGGAATTAAAATCACACTCAATTATATCCTCCAAATGGCCATAGCAGCTATTCTCAGTTTCTTCCATATTTCTGTCAGTTTAGAGGAAATGTTGGTGACCTTAACCACTGCAGTTATCCCAGAATTTGAGGTTTTCATCTTATCATCCAACATTTTGATACGGAATTTATGACCATTACACCACATAGCCTTGTGATGTTTCAACTGCAACATGGACAACAAGAAAAAAATAAATTGCCAATTAATAATCCTCATATAGGACTTACTAAATATATATTTCAATAATTAAACAAACCAAATACATTGAAAAATTGGGAAAAAACTAGGAAAATGTGGGTAAAAAATTTAATTTGCCTGTTTATCTTTTAAACCAAAGGCCAAATCATCTTCCCTTGATGTAAGATTAGGAAATTGATCTCGATGACGATGCACTGTTTTAATCATCTTACTCACCCCTTCCCATGATAACCTACTGAAGTATTCTTCAGTATATTCTATCCAATGCTCCATCCAATCAAGGTTGTTTGCAATGTATAAATGTAAAGCATCCCACTCTCGAGCAACTATATGATAGCATAACAATTTAATATCATTAATTAGTTATTGTTAATAAACGAATAATTTAATAAATGTGTAATATATTAAATCTACGTCAATATCTAATAATTACCTTTCACAGTCCTCATTTTACCTTTCCCCAATAGGACCTCCCCTTCAAATTTGTTGATGGAGTCGAGATGCCAAATGCGAGGCACATTCATATTTTCTGCTAATTTAGGTAGATATTGACTAATATACACCATGCATTGATATGCCATATATCCCTCAACCATAGAACCCTCTAGACGTGCTCTTTGTCTAACAAAATCCTTCAGTGACTTCAAGTGCCTCTCTACCATCCACATCAACCTTGTGTGTACTGGTCCACATAATTCAATCTCCTCAACTTGGTGTATGAGGTAGTGTTCTTGTGCATTGAAAAATGCTGAAGGTAGATACTGTTGCATTTGACACATTAGTCGGGGAATTTCTCTCTTCCAATACCTTATATCTTCTTTATGGATTTATTTTGATGATAGCCACATACAAATGTCGATGCATTAAAATAATATCAAGGCATACATAAATTTGCAGATAAAATATAATATGTCAATAAGTTCCGCTACAAATCAAATAAGAAGTACATTTTCCTTATAAAACAATATTTACCTCATGTATTTGCCAAGTACATAAAAAATTTGTTTTATGTTGTCGTCAAAGTCGTCTGGGAGAGATAAAGGTAGAACATACTTTAACAAAAAACAAATAATTATTATTTGTTTCCAATAAATGCGTACCAATAAGGAAATATATTATAACCTACTAATTACCTTAATGAATGTATGCTAGTCATGTGTTTTAACCCCACCAAAATCACCTTTTTTAGTTAAGATATTTTGTATGTTCGACGAAAACCCCGTTGGAAACCTAATATTTCGAATGACCTCTTTTACAATATTGCTCTGTTGCTCCGTCAATAACCAAGGAAGACTAGTATTTTGTTCACGACCATCGCCATTTGAATTAATAATAACACTTTGCAATGCGTGATTAGCTTCCTAGATGTCACAACAAATCTTTCCAATTCTCTCTTTGTCAGTCCTTCCATCTAATATTCGCCATAACAATTCTGTTATGTTCTTCTTGATATGCATTGTATCAAACTAATGAACTATTTGTAGGTGCTCATAGTATGACAATCTATTGAATTGCATCGGGTAACGTTTCATTCCTCGTGGAAGCCCATTCGTGCCTTAACGACATTCATGAAACGTCAACAAATTGAAATTAGCACTAATTAATGGGACAAAATGAAATTAATACTAATGAAATTAACCAAAGATTTATATTATAGGTCATACATAAATAATTTCTGTACCTTGACGATTTCTAATATATTCCAACTTTCATAGGTGAGGTGTCATTCTTTGTGTGTTTTTTTTTTTTTTTTTTTCCGTTTTCTTCTTTACCATTAAATTTTGCTTTGTCTGTAGTTCGATAACTATGGTTGTTAGGCAGAAAGTGCCTATACTCATCAAACACTTCCTTTTCTAAATTCCTTGAACGACGATATTTTATCCTCGGACCACAAACTGGGCAGGGAAATTTACCCTTTGTTTGAATAACTACAAGATATATGAATAACTATAGCGTCAAATTAGAGTTACAATTTAAAATAATGCATGATTTTTTCAATAAATATATATAATATTAAATTACAAAATAAAGTAACAATATACCACAAAAATGTGTTAACCCGGGAGCATCATGAATTGTCCATGATAGTATTCCATGGAATTGAAATCATTTTTTCCCTATTGGTCTAGAGATGTCATACATAGTGACGCCAACCCATAACTTCAACAACTCATCGATGAGAGGTTCAATATATACGTTCATATATTTAACCTAGTACCTACCTAATTGGTTCAAAATACTGCATGATTAATTATACTTATCTAGATGCCGTGACATATAAAAGAAATAATTACCATGCACGAAACAAAGAAATGAAATATTTTGTCATACTTTAAAGAAAATAAAAGATAATTAAATACCTGGAACAATCATTGCCAACATTGTGTGATCTCTCTTGATCGACATACAAGGAGGAAGGTTATTGTTTATAACAAAAACAAACCACATTGAGTACATAGAACGAAGCTCTCCAAATGGATTGACACCATCAACTGCCAACAAAAGTCTAACATTACGAGGTTCTTCTTTAAAAATTGGCCACTTTTCTTCGATGTAGAAATTTGAAGAACCATCTGTAGAAATTTGAAGAACATCGTCTCGACTTCTGTTCTTTGCATGGAAATCCATAAACTATGCTATACTTTGGCACTTGAACAACTGCCGAAAACGTGGAATTATCAAAATATAATGAAGAACTTTGTGAGGCACCTTCTTTGATGCTTTATCGGTTCGATATCTACTTATTTGACATTATGGGCATTCATTTTGTAATTCATATTGTCCATAATATATGATATGATCATTAGGACATGCATCAATAGCCTGATAGTCCATTCCAATTTCTTTCATAATCACGGATATTTCTCGATATGTGCGTGGCAAAATATTTGACGTCGGTAATAGAAAATCACCTAACAATCTACAAAATTATAAACAATAAGTCAATGTAAACAATATTAATCATCAATATATCATCCAATATACTAATTTACAAATTATAAAACAATAACAATATAGGAAAAAAATGAACCTTTTAAGTATTTGTGAAGATGCAAGCATAAATAATTCGCAAATTAAATACCTTAGTATCTGTGTGAGACATGTGTTTTATAAACCATTCAAAACCTTCAAGTTCACAAACAACAATATAGCAAATAAAAGATTTGTTGTTGAGCCTCATAAAGAGGTTGACATGACTTCTTGAGTAGAGGATCAATATCATGACTATCATCCTGGTTGTCCAATGGAAAAATGTGTCTTGGATCAATCTATGTATCTCATCTTCCTGATTTGAATCGCTAATGTTATCTCCATCCATATCGTCATTAATAACTTAATCAACAACTTCAATATTCTGATCTTTAAGTTCATCTCCCTGTAAAGTAGTATTTCTGCTAGTACTTGGAAAATAACTCTCTGGAGGTCGACATTTTGGGGGCATCATCTATATATTTAAAAACAACGTAGAAAATTTAGTGTGTATAGAAAATATAAAAATCCCGATAATAAATATTACTAAAATTCATGACATACTGATTATTACAGAGAATACATTAAATATTGAATCCTCTTACCAAGGGACGATATTCATAACCCCCTTCGGCATGCCCCTTATCCCTACAATGTCTTTGGGCTGTTGTTATTAAAAGTCTTCTTTTTTGCAAGCCTCTGCAATCATAGCAAGGGCAATAACATTTTCCATCGCCCCTTGCCTCTAATGCCGCTCTTAACCGAGCAAGCTTCCTGTCATTTTCGTTCATTGTGACAAATCCTTGTCCTGACAAGTAATTGTCTTACCTACACCATACCAAACATTAAGTTGTCAATTTTTTATATTTTAGCTACTCCTTTCGATTATGATATGTTTATTTACAGTGAGCTACAATCCTTACAATCATTTCTTCTAAGACATTTTGACATGCTTTTATTTATTTATTATCGATTAACTATTAAGATAGATATGCTTCAATTTGTACTATAGAGTATTGTGTACTGAATAACCATGGAAAATAATTACACACCATTTAACGAAAGTGGTCAAAATTTCTCAAACTTGAATCACTCAACACCATACAGTAGCCTCTAAGTTGTTTTGTAGACAAAATGTTAATCTTTGAAATTCACCACTAAAAAAAGAATGCCAACCACTTGTCATCCACAATTGGTTTGGGTTGGTTTAAATTATGACGTGTTGATTTGCATCTACATACAATGGTCACAATTTTATTTTCTAAGACACTTTGGCATATTCTCATTTTTCATTGTCTGACTAGTATATTTCATCATGTTATCATAGATTTCGCCATGAATTTTTTATATTTTAGATACTGATCCTTATTAATAGTGTATAAACAAGTTACATCAACTACAAACTAAAGTTAATCACTACATCTAGAATTGCGTGTGATTATAATTTTTTTAGAGAAACAACATCACATATCAGAAAAGGGTATGTGGATTTTATGAGAAAGTTGAAACAAATATACTTTATTTATATTGGAAGACTATGGTAAATAATCATAAGTTCATTTGTTAAAGGTGCTTATTCATAAGCCAAGAAAGTTAAAGGTGGCTAACCATAAGCTAAGATGGTTGAAGGTGGTTAGTTAAAAGTGATTGTTATGTGCCTAATCACGACATAGATAACATCTTTATAATAAGGTCATATGTGTACAAATGTTTTCTTTATATAATAATGACATATATACCTAACATAAGTTTAGGGTTAGTGTTTATGTATCTTATTAGTCCCTGCTAAAGCAGAGAATATAGCAATCGATTGCAAGTCAAAATCATTTTGACTTTTGTAAATTTACAAAAATTTTAACAATGTTTTATAATGTTTTGTTTTGCATGCTTAAATAATGGAAATTCTCGTACTTTGTTTTGCAAAATGTACATACCTGATCACGTCAACCACAATATTTAGTCTTGGGTTTTGTTTTGCATGCTTAAATAATGGATGATCTCTCGTGCATTAATAATTATATGTAATATCAACAGGTTATCTTGTCACTAATGCCAACCTACCCATTATTTATTACAATATGTTGAGGATAACAAATAATTTATGTGTAAGAGGGAAATGTTATTAATATTTCTCTAGGTGAGGTGAAGCTTTCAGAATAGTCTCTTCTTGAATATTTGGTAAGCTTATGCCTCTTTCATTGAAATTCGAGACTTCCTCGAATTTTTCTTTTTACAAGTTGAAATTGCAGTTTTCTTCTTTGTTTTACTATTTTATCTTCCACAGTCATGCATTATGTCTCTTTGTCTGTGGAAAATAATGCGAGTTCTATTTGAAATTTGCGAATATTATGGGAAGATCTCGTAAATATTATGGAATCCACATACCCTTTTCTATAGAATATACTAACTAGATCCAAAAACAAAAGACATGAAATATTGTACTACACATATTATAATATATTATCAAAGAAAAAACAAGCTACATGAAATTTGGACATTTGAACAAAAAATTACAAGTTAAATGAGTACATCAATAAAAAATAACATACTAACCTTGCAAGTTCAAAATCCGAGCTATGTATATCGAGAATTGGATTTGTTCAACCGGTGGGTGATGGAAAAAATAAACAACTCAAACAAAATCCAAGAACAATGTCGCAACTATAGCAATTGTGTCACAAAGTCTCTTAAAGTCACGTATATATAGATCAAATAGTCAACTAGCTGTTAACACTGACCAATGAGATAGGCAAAATTTTCGTCGCTATTGCAACGAAAGTTCGTCGCTATTGTGATGAAAATCCTGATTAGATTAAAATAAGATTTTCGTGGATATTGCAACGAACTTTTGTGGCAATAACGACGAAAATCCCTCCCTATTTAAAAAAAAGATGAAACTAGTGGAAGCGCGGGAAAATTCCATGGAATAATATGCCCATATGTAGTAGTGATACCTTCCACTTCAATCATGTGCGACTGATATTCTACTTGCTTGTTGTCCATGTCTGTGTATATTCTTGGCATTCTATTTCCCATGTCCTCCACTGTTTCAGCCTACTGAACATTGTGGACAAATCTCACTTTGTCATTTCTATGGGGGCAATCTCTATACCTATGGTTCCCTTTACAACCCCAACATTCCATAGGTGGTGGTCTTGGCATTTTCCCACCCACTTCAACCTTCCTGGACTCTCTAAAAGATGGCTGTCCTTGAGGACTGTTTCTGAAAAAGGGTGGCTTAGTTCCCTTCTTCCTCTGATCCATCTTGAATTTCTTCTTGTCTTCCTAAGCCTTCCAGAAAGTAGGCTTCTCTCTTTGTTGCTCATATAAGCATTTTTCTCTTCTTATAGTTTCTTCCATAGTCTTAGGGTCATCATACTGGATCTTGTCACTGATGGAAGGTGGAAGTCCACTCAGATACCTTTGAATCTTGAGAGTCTCATCCTTGATGAACAAAACATACTTCAGTAATTCCAAAAATCTTCGTTCGTATTAATCAATGGTCATGCTGCCCAACTTGAGTTCAAAGAACTCTTTCATCTTTCTGTCATACTATCTTTTAGTTAAATATTTCTTCTCAAAATATATCTTGAATTATTTCCAAGTGCTATATTTCTCTCTAATGTGATGCACCTGCACAAGCTGATCCCACCACATGGATGCCTTTCCTTTTAGTTGATACATTGCAATTCTTCCTTCCACATGAGAGGAACAATTCTGCAATTGGAAATATTTCCTCATGCCAAGCAACCATGTTTCGACATCTTCCTCCTTCTTGTGTTCTCCATCAAATGTATGAGGCTTAATCTTGTTCATTTCTCCCTTCAGTTCATCCACTCCAGATCTATTGTGCTTTTTGGTAGGAGATGGGATTGAACTACTATGTGCCCTCCTCTTGGAGCGACCTTGGGAGTTATGATGGTGTCTACCAACACTCTTTAATATTATTCCCTTAGAAGTCTGGTGACTCCCTGTTTTTCTTGAGTCTCTCTCCTTGTCCAAATTATTTTCTATTCTCTCCAGACTCTTCATCAACTTTAAGTTGAATTATCCCTGCTGTTCCTTAGCTTTCATGATATTTCTTCTATCTTCTCGATGAATTTGGGCATATTTCTGCAATATTTCAATGATTTTAATCATATTCCCTTCCTTATCTATCTCTTCTCCATGCCCATTGGAGTTTGATCCTTCAACTCCCAAATGGACGTCCATCCCTTTTATTTCATTCTCTGAACTGGAAGCATTCTATGTCTCCTCCATTTATTTTCACTTAGTGGAAACTCTATTCAGTTCTGGCACTCGTTAAACTTATGCAAACACAATGTGCAGACAACCAAAATTTGTCAGGTCATCATTCCTTAACAAATCCCACAACATTCATAAACAAATCTGATTCAAGAAAACGTTCATTTTTCATTCTCTGTGATTCTCGTTCAATCAAGAATCCCTGCATATTTATTCCTTCGGAGCTCTGCTCTGCTAAGTTTTCGGGCACTATCCCCTTTCTCTCAATCCCCAACCCACGCGACCATGGGTCATGACCAAGTGCTAGATCAATAAGCGTGTACTCGGGCCTTTGGCCTTCGGCTTTAGAATGTTTCCAAGCATAACAAAACAATCACTCGGAGTTCTGAGTTACTGAACTTGTGCACTAAGGTGGATCAATAGTCCATGTCTACCCAACATCCTATGACTGTCACTCAATGTGGAACCTCAGGCGTCTAAGTTCCGGGACTCAGAGACTTCGAAGTATTTCACATCCACACACCCTGAACCATTAATCTCTGAACACTTCCACATCACCTCAGGTGATGTTATTATGTTACATCACTTAATGTTTTCCCAATTGCGGGGGCATGCAATGGTGGTTTGGAGTAACCCACCTTTCATCCTGCAATTCTCCTGACGCTGACACGTAACCCCTCAGTGAAAATACGGTTTGGATTGCAGGACCGCCTTGGAGAATTAGCCTCCGTGCAACTTGGGTCCCCACAATGTCCCCTGGCCTTTGATCTTGATGTATCGTGATCAATGTGACTGTGGGTCCTCCGACCTTTAACTACATTACGTAACTTCGGGCCCCACTAACCCTACTCATACAGGATGCCACATGGAAAAATACTAGCGACTGATACGTGACCCATTCAGATGGGTGACACTCGTCACATTCCAATGCCATTTCAATCTTTCATGGGTTCTAAACCCACTGACATGTGGCACACATCCCATATGTCCATGTCACCTCCAGGTGACATCATCATGACTCACCACTTCGGCTCTTCGGGCTTCAGGAGTTTCAAATCCTATACGCTTGCTTTTGCCTGGAGCGCTTTCTCTCAGAGTTCACGATCTATCGATGCGTTTCCTTCACAATCAGACGATTGCGATCTACTTCAGGACTTCGAGAGTTTGTCACACTCCATACTAGGAATCCTCCAAAGTGATTTTCCTTTGCCTTCCTAGACACGGATCTAATGGCCAGGCTCTTTTCCTATGATCTACGGTGTATATCTCCTTCGAAAGTTTATGCCTCAACGCATTCCACTTCTCCCGACTGCTGAACTTCGAAAGGCTTCCAGGATAAACCTCCTGCACCTTTTCCGGATCCAACTGTCGTAAAGGACTTTCCTTTTTCCCAAACAGATCCTACGGCTCCAACACCCCAAGTGTTGAGAACTCTCTCTGTGTGGTCAAATACCACGTCAGCTGCAGTTTTATTCTACCGCTACTCCTCCCAAGCTTTGTAACACGACCAAGTAACCCCTTGGCACTCAAAAACATTCTAAGGTTCGAAATTGGTTCCTCTTAACACAATTTCTACTTGAAACCTTGGGTCAGAACTTGAGTTTTGTCCATTTCGACAACAACTCCTTCTGAACTATTGCTTCAACTTCCACTGATATGGCCCATTCAGGTTCAACGTTGAAACCTTGGCTCTGATACCATATTGTAACATCCCCAATCATCAACCCCACTGTCCGACAACACTACTACACAAAACATTCACTTACATATATATAATATGCTTATAAAGAATATGCATTAAATCCAATTAATACATTTAACATGGAGTTACTTCTGTCATATAGAATTAATTAGAATTAACAATAATTCAAACTTGCAACGGAATACATGATAACATTTCCAGACACAGACATGCATCACATATAAATTAAGTACATAATTAATACTTATATTTTAAACTGGTGTAACACCACCAACTGCGTGCATAACTTCCATGAACCTCCAAGCCTTAGACTGCGCTGCTCATCACTCTTAGCAGTAGGTCACCCCCGAGCTGGGACTAAGCTCCATTGGGCAAGGGAATCCTAGGCTAGGCAAGGTCAACAAGAAGACACACAGTTTATGAGGATGGATTCTCTCCCAGGAGCCACTTATGCCCACTTCTCACAAACTCTCATTCCCCACATGCCTTTCCCACCCTAGGAGTATACACCTTCATTGTCACCAGGACAATCCTTCAGTTGCTAAACCTCCGTTGCCTTGGGCTTCATCAATAGGCCAGACCAGAATTCTCCGAGATCTGTGGCAGCTACATGACCCCTTCCAAGATTTATCACTTCCTCCGGGCACTCTCTCACCTGGAGAGAGTCGCCCACAGACTTGGAAACCTTCTTTTTCAACCACAACCACTTCTCTCACCTAGAGAGAGTGTTGCACATAGGCCTGACAACCTGCTTCTTCAGCTCCATTCCATCACAAGGAGGACAACAGTAAGGATCAACAAGGAACAAATGATAGTATCCAATCACACTCAACCAAGGGATTGCATGGCCACAACAAACCACAGTTAAAACACACATGGTATAGGAAATTATGGTATGCTCAGGTTTCACAGAAGAAAACAACCCAAACAGTTAATCACGAACTCAAATTTATAGTGTGGATAAACTTGGCTCAGAGGACACACAGGTCAGCCTTTCCCTCTCGACTGGTTTCTCAGATGTGCGTGGTTAGGCAGAGGTCCAACGTAGAGGTAAAACAGGTACAGGCTGAGGATGTGTCGAATTCTCAGGAAAACATCACAGGATGACCTCACAGTTTTGGGTTTCATATACGTATGTGAATATTGCAAAGGTCGAATATAGAGTCCACGAGATTCACAGGAATACACCGCTCTATCACATGGGTCTCATGATTTTGGGTTTCAGAGCTGCGTGAGGTATGCATGTAGAGATTAAATGCAAAGGTAAAACAGTTCAGACAACAGACATAAGAATGGAGGACGAACCCCCATCATGAATCAATTCTTGGGTTAAATTGCATGTTCCTGGGCCGACACATGTCGCCCATGAAGCTGCATGATCTCCATCAAGTTATGCGTTCCCTTTTCCAAGAACTTAGGATAAAAATAACATGTTTTTCACATATCTTTGGAATAATAATAAATTATTATTCTCAAGGAGTTAATCCCTCAAGATTAACCCCTCTTCCAACCTTTCAGCCCCCTCTCCCTTACCCATTTTGTGGAAACTTAGTCCCCCATCACTCTTTCTTTGTGGTTGGTCGACACACAACGATGTTTAATCTTTATTAATGTTCTGCATAATTACATATACAAAAATAGGCTCTTGGCCTATAACTCCTAGGCTCTTTGGCCTAATAAACACATAAGCCCACCATCTTATATACACTTGGCTCACCAGGCTATAAAACATGTTTACAATACATAGACATAACTGGGGGACGTCCTTGGGGTATTACAATATGCATAAAAGTATGATAACACCAAACAACGGTAACACTTGCCTATTCTTTGAACAAAAAGTTACAAAGTATGTCTCTCCTTTGATTTATAGAGTGAATATGTTCTTATAGAAAATCCCTAAGCTAAAGATGAAATCAACCTCCTATATTCTTGTGGAACAAGAAGGTAATAATAGTTACATAAATCCATCAAATTGAACTGGCTTCAATTCTTTCCAACCACTCTTACAAACTGGGTAAATATTAGATCATGGTTTTGATATTCTTGTTATTCTTAGAGCCTTCAAATCTGCACTCCAATTCATTGAACATCTTAAAAATTGGGCCGCAACAAAAATATGGGCAAACCCATATTAAAAATACTTCGATATCTTCCTAACCGTGCCAGATTTCAGGAATTCACTTGTGAGTGGCCTAAGTGAGACCATCATGCACAAAACCCATGTTCTCGATTTCTCAGATTCTTCTTTGTTTTCCTGCAATTCTCCTCGGAAGTTGATTGTTGCTAATTCAACATGTTTTTCATTGGAAAACCCTTAATCATGGATAGAGACCACTATGTGTAACCTGAGCACAAACCAAAGGTCATAAACCATACTTGCAACTAATCTTCCAAAAACCATGTGACCATTCTTGATTTGGGTGAGCGTGAATATGTCGACCTACAAATTTGGGTATTGGAACAATGAGAGGTACATGAACAAAACTAGAATTCTTCATTAGTAAAACTTGGCTTAAAAACTCCTATTGACTCATCAATAACTTAGGAAACATGATAAATTAACAATTGTGCCTCAAAATACTTGTTACAAGGGTTTTAAGCTTGAAAGCATGTGAATTGATGACAATAGGGCTAGGTTTAAGTATAAAAACAAAGTATAAGTGGAAAAAGAAGTGTATGGATTATGACAAAATAGGGGCTCAACAGAGAGTACGAATTATCTTCCTTCTCCTTCTCATTAGATGCAAGCAAACAATACCTTGGCCCATCGTCCTTGCTAAGTTTGGTGTTCGAAACTTTCAACTTGATATGGTGTTTGATCTTATCTCACACTTGCACCACATTTGGAATTTCATTGACTCAACGAAGGGACAATATTGGTATCCATTTGCATCAACTAGTTCTCCAAGTCACTCTTGTTGGTGTGCGGGGTCTTGAATTTGTTGGCGTATGTTGGTATTATAATGGATCAGATTCCTCAGTTTAGATATTCCCTTGCTGCGCCTGACCACCTTTTACCTATCAGACATGAGATGAACAAGGTCATTAGAGATGATATCTATAGGAAGTTTGTGTGGGTCACTTGGATAAAACCTTAGGGCAGGTTACATCAGAGGGATGGACTCATTATTCAACCCTATTACACACTTCACCATCGGATGCACACTCTTCACATCCCCCTCGCCTAGTTTAGAGTAGGATTTCATGGATTATGGATCAAGACAAACCACCATATTGACTGATCAAACAAGATTTTCCATATGTTCCATCTATGAGAGGTTGAGATTGAGGAGAACTTAATCTTCTGCTACCTAGTTTATTTGAGATTCGAGGATGGTTCCACTATCATTTTAGAGAGCTCCATACACTTGGAATTTTCTTCAGGTACCTTGACTAGAGATTCATAGCCTTATACATGCAAGAGGCTTTCCATCTTTGATCTCTCATCCTCTAGCCACACCCACATCCTAGATCAACTCTCACCCAAGGATTACTTCCTTTTTTACGATGCTCCCATTTGCAAGGGGCACCAAGCGACATATGGATAACGATTATATCCCTGATCCCATATCAATGCAGACTCAAAGCACTATTTCTACTTCCGTGAGAGGCCAACTGCATTGCGACATTGCCAGTCCAAACCTCATATTAGTGGATAGAATAATGGACATATGATATCTTTCAGACCATAGCAATGAGCTCTCCTTTCCAGGTAGTAGCACAACACTTAGTCTAACACTTCTTCCAGTTCTTTCAAACAAACATCTATTTTGAGATTTTTTCACCTGGCCTTAGATGTTAGGAGAGATGGTTCTAGTGGACTAGGACAGGCTTGTACCATTGGTATCATATATTCTAGATCCACTTATCTTGTACAACTCTCTTTGGAATCGTCTCTCCATCTTCGAAGTTGGCTTTCCAAGATCTAGATTAGACTCTTATTTTTCTTTCTGCATCTTGCTTTTATATAGGAGCCACTTTAATGCTTCTGATTTGTATGAACATTATTGTACCTAAGAGTTCCATTGACCTACCTTAGTGGTCATTTTTCAGACACTAATACAATTATCTTGTCTTATCTGTTTTATCTTTGGGAACATTATTGTATGGTGCTGACAAGGTACCAACAAAACTTATTTTTCACTATGTGAGAGGGTAGGTAGAGCTTAATTTTGGGTTTACCCTCCATAAAATGATGGGTTACCATATATTAATTGTTTGTGAGGGTAGGTAGATCATATTTTTGCATTTATCCTCCATAAAAAGATGGGTTCCCATATATATATATATATATGACAACCCATATTTTTGATAGACGATCAACCCAAAAATAACTCGTCCCACCCTCGTGCAATTAAGCGAATAATGACTCATTTTCTAATCTCTATAATTGACCGAAGGCTACATCAATGTTAATCACCACATCTAAGAAACCCCACATCAATATCAATAGCTATGTATACAAAAGTAAAATCAATAGCTACATTTAACAAACCTCACATCGATATCAATAACCGCATTTATCAAACCTCATGAAGAGAGGGAACATGTCTATCAGAATTTGAACTTGGATCATTGTCCCAACAATCACTCCATGTTATTGCTAGACCATAGTGCAATGAACATATTAATTTTGAAATTTAATGTATTTTTGCATTTTTCTAATTTCTAATCAACTCCCAAAGGTGCAAGTCAACTCTTATTATTCCTTTCCAAGTCTTTTTCTGAGCTAATTTTTGTAACTTGAATGATCATTTTGTGTAGTATTTCTTGGATGCAATGCACTAAGGGATAGTAACAAGGTTTCTACATGAGAGCAATTAATTTCTCAGTTCATTAGAGTATCCATTTTTAATAGCAAGGAATTTCATAGTGAGTAAGATAAATGTGTTTTTCATCTCTATAGCCGTGATTGATTAATAACAATTATTATGCTTGATATCTGACATTGGCATTGATATATTCTTGGTATAAATCCAACCTTCTCCCACTTATCAATAACAATTATTATGCTTGATGACAAACAATGACATTGTTATATTCTTGATACAAACCCAACCTTCTCCCATTGACTGATAACAAATATTATGCAATCATTAATAACAATTATTATGCTTGATGACTCACAATGACATTGATATATTTTTGGTATAAACTTAATCTTTTTTGTTGTAGGTTTGAAAGTTAAGATTTGTTCTCCCATAATCTTAGTAGCCATATCAATAGTTATCTCATATTCTATTAGGCAATCAATTTCAGGGAAAAATTATGCACCATGTAATAAGCCAATGATTGAGTGTGTACCATATTCTTCTATCCATTGGACACCACATTATTCGCCATCCAATGGACATGATGGAAAAGGCACATTACCAATCATTGGCTTACTGCATGGTGCATATAACTTCTTGTCAACTTCAATCTCTTAGATCATAGAGGGAGAGAGAAGTTATCACATAACTTCTCATATTGTCATGACATGCCATCATAACATAACTTCTCATAGCATATTGATAGGAAATCATCACATATTGTACTGAGCATCATATGTTATTAGTCCTTCATCACCTTATCATTGTATTGAGGGGCAATGACAACTTATATGGTATTGAGTAGTTGCCTAGTCTTATCATTCAATGTGCCTTAAAATTTTATTGTATATGATATAACGTATATGCAGGAGATAACATAACCTATATCGTATGTATTAGGTCGACCTCTATTAGTTTAGAGTTTAATAAGAGATTATCAAAGCATAATAATATAACGAATTAACAAAATATAAAATCACATAGAAAATAAAGTATCGATATATTAACCATAACATGCAGTGGTTTGTAGTCCAAATGAGGGACATTTATTTGGGGCTTATTAATTATAATCCCTTCTTTATATCTACATGCAAGGAACAACCTTCATACTAATATTTAATTTGAGAAATAAACACATCCATGAGTTTAAAAATAATAGAGCATAACTTTTATACTAATACATAACTCTTGAGATGAATACATTAGATGCAATGCATGGCTCCTAAATAATAAAATGCATCATACCATACAATTAGGGAAACCATTTTCAATGGATATTTACATTATAATAATATGTAAACTTCATCGATACTCTAATGGACAATGAAAATATTTAATACAACACTGCAAATTTATTGATGTTTTTTCAACAAAATAGGGTATTTCCATACATGACGAACACCTAAGTAGCTGCTCACACAACCAAATCAAATATTAGTACACTAGTGTTTTACGTGGTTATAACTATCAAAGAGTGAAACAATGCATGACCCCAAGTAACACAACCACTTGAGGAAATATATTAATGCAAAAGAAAAATATTTTACATAAGATTTTCTCACAATCGATCTTCGTTAAATGACTCTCCATGTTCTTTAAATAGAGATCATGGACTAATCAAGTGTTAAGCCATGGATCAATATATCTATTAGTATCGAGGAGAATATGAGTTGTTGGATCACTTTCTCTAGAACATATCGTGATTGTTGGATTACATAACTATAAATGAATACTAAAGAAACACACTTTTTACTAAATACACATTATACCAAGTTGATCTTATCTAACTCCTAAATGTCTAAATATCCTAACATCCCCCCTTAAGAACAACTTGGGTTAATATTGGAGGATTTACACAGTAACACAATAGGAGAAGGAATTATGCATTAGAGCCCATCCCCCCTTAATGACAACTTCCTGAACTCCTAACATAGATCAAAGTTTGGAAAAAATTGCTTCTATAAGAGACTTTATAAAAATGCCCACAACTTGATCATTTGTAGGGAAAAATAACACTTTGAGAACACAATTTTGAATGTGCTTTTTGATGAAGTGAAAGTGTAGCTTAATGTGTTTACATCACTAATGTTGAACTGGATCTTCGACGAGCTTAATGACATTCCGATTTTCACACCAGAGGGTGGTCAAATGCTATTGCGAGAATCCAAAATCTGAAGGATCTATCAAATCCACAACGATTCTTGACTTGCATTAACCTTTGCTCAGTACACTGCTTCTACTGAAGAAAGAGAAAGCGCCTATTTTTTTTACAAGTCAAACAGGTCTAGAACTAAGACTAAAAACATAAACTGCAATAGATTTTTGATCATTAGGGTTTTCATCCCAATCGATATCAATGAAACCAACCAATAAGGGAGTCCCCCCTGAACTATAATTTATCGCAAATTGAACTATACCCCAGATATACCGAAGCATCATTTTTGTTGTTTTCCAATGGCTTTCATGGGATGTCTACATATAATAGGAAACAAGACCAACATCAAAGAAAACATCAAGATGAATGTGAGTCAAATACAAAACACTACCAACTAATTGACGGTACAAAGTGGCATCTAATTCAAGTGTAGTACAAGTGGAGACAATTTTGAATCCAAACTAGAAGGGAGATGGGTTTGGTTTACAATCTTCCATGTGAAAGAGACAAAGGTCACATGAACACTTAGATTGGGAAAGATAAATTCATTCCTTGATTTACAATACTCGGAGGCCAAGAAAATAATGTAAAGAACTTAAGTCTTTCATTTCAAATTTATTTTTCAGATTGGATTTCACATTGTTTAAAAGTTTAGGGTCACTACTAGTGAGGATAAGGTCATCAACATAAATAACAAGTATTATGAGATGGTTTCCTACTTTCTTGGTATAGACATTCAGGTCAAAATGAAATCTAGAAAAACCAGTGTCAAAGAGAAAGCTATCCATTTTAGCATACCAAGCCCAAGGAGATTGCATACGAGCATAAAGAGATATCTTAAGGTGAAAAACAAAGTTATAATCATTCCAAACATAGCTAGGAGGCTGTTCCATGTAGTTTTCTTCTTGTATATCCCATGCAAGAAGATATATTTAACATCCATCTAATGGACATCTCATTTATGTGAGGCTGTAAGGGATAGAACAAGGCAGATGGAAATCATTTTGGCTGTAGGGAAAAATGTTCTATTTTAATCAATTCCTTCAACTTGAGAAAAGCCTTTGGAAACTAACCCGGCCTTATGTCATTCAACACTTCCATTTGATGCATACTTAGTTCTATATACCCATTTACATCTGAAAAGTTTTCTTCCTTTCATAAGAGGTACCAGATACCAAGTATTGTTTTCCATTAAGGAATGATACTCTTCATTCTTTGCTATGTCCCAATTTGGATGGCCATAAGATTTTGCAAATGTTTATGGATCATGAGTCTTTGCAACTTGAACCAAAAGAGAGGAGGCTTGTTGTAACTATGAACATGTACAATGCTGATCTGTAGGATCACTGACAAGATCACCAGTTGCTTTGCTTGTTGTATGAACCATTTATGAATTTGTGGTGCTGGTGTAGGTTCATGTTCAATGGACTCAAATGGAGGAAGGTGAGTGAGAAGAGGTGGATTTTTGTTCTCATTGTCATCATCTGAAAAATAAACCATAACAAGATCGCTAACATAAATGTTGGGAATAAAATATGGCATAGACATCGAAGATGGGTCGTAGGGTGAAAATGGCACAAACATTGAATTAGGCTTGCTAGCTGAGAGATTTTCATCAAACTTAACATCTCTCCTTATAATAATTTCTCTGGAATACATTTGAAGAAGTCTATAACCTTTGACATCTTCAGGATATCCAACAAAAATGCACTTCACTTTTAGGCTATAATGCTTTCTTTTTTCCATCATGAATGTGATCCCATGTTTTACTACCAAACACACAGAAGTGGATTACATCTGGTTTACTGTTACTCCATGATTCTTTTGGCATTATATTTTTTGTGGGAGTGCGATTTATTATGTAATTGGAACAAGTAATGGCTTCCACCCAATAATTAAGACTTAATCCATTAGATTGGGTCATACAATTTTCCATTTCCTTTAAAGTGCATTTATTTCTCTCAACAACACCATTTTGTTGTGGTGTACATGGAACCATATATTGCATTTGAATGCCCAGTGCAATGCAGTAAGTTGTAAATTTGTTATTAAAATATTCACCTCCATTATCTGTTCTTAACCTCTGTAGTTGATGTCCATAATATTTTTCTACAAGGGCCTTGTAGGTCAAAAACATGTCAAAAAATTCACTCTTAAGTTTTAAGAAATAAACCCAAGTGCCTTTGGGAAAGTCATAAATGAAAGTTAAAAAGTACTTGCACATAGAGAAAGAAGGACAAGAAAGAGGACCACACAAATCACTATGAATAAGTTGCAAGGGGGTCAATGAATGCCAAGAGGCATGTTTTTCAAAACTTTCCTAGTGATGTTTGACGAGAACACAACCTCCACAAACACCATCTTTGCAAGAAATAAGAGGAAGACCAATGACCATATTTTGATGACATAGTTTGTGCAATGAGTGATAATTTAGATGACCAAACCGTTCATGTCAAAGTTTCTTCAATTCATTGCTATGAACAATAAAAATTGATGATAAAGATGATGATCCAAAGTTGTCAAATTTGTACAACCTGGTAATATCATCAACAATTCTAGTTGTTAAGACATGCCTAAGATATTTTAACTCCTTTATTACAATTTGGTGTGGTGAAAATTTTACTGTTTTACCTTCACTTGAATGACCGATTTAGTATACTGATAGAATGTTGTACGAGAGACTTGGAACACACAATACATCATTAAAATGACCATAATCTAACTGAGCTATTCTAGACCCTACAACACTAAGTGATCTATCATCACCAAAAAATATTTGTTTGGTGTTACATTAATTAAGAGTAGAAAAAATGGTTTTATCCTTAGCCATATGAAAATATGCTCCAAAATGAATAAGCCACTCATAAGAAGAAGTGGATGTTGCATTGAAAGAAAATCCAAAAGTAGAAAGTGCATGTCCATGAGAAGAAGAGTTGAAAGAAGAATAATCAAGATTGATGTTGTGCTTATTCATTGTTGCTTCTAAGACCTCCATATTTTAAAAACATTTAGACTCTAGATGGCCATATCGCCCACAAAAAATGTAATGTCTACCAGTTTTCTCACTTTTTGATTTTGTCCCTTTGTCACCATTGGGAGTAGAAGTTGGCTAAGAGGGTTTGGTACCCTTATTTTGGTTGTTATCACAAGGATGTTCCTTCTTTGAATGCTTGGCTTTATCTTTCTGTTGGGCCACTAAGACTTTGTTAGATGTACCTGTAGTGCAGATCACTCCAAGATGCAAGGGATTATATTTCTCTCTAATTAGAGAATCATAAAAATACTCAAGAGAGGGTGATGTGTAAGAAGCCTTTAGAGTTTATTTGGTAGAGTGAAAAGTAGATACAAAAACAAAATATACACTACCAACCTTAGCAAGAATAACATATATACATCAATCACCCTTCATTTCTATTTTTTAATATTCAAGTAAAAGTCTAAGTGTTTTGAACTTAGATAACTAATATTCAATGCAAGATAAATCATTGGGATTTAAGGAAATCAATTGGTTTTTAAGCTACTGGGTTCAAATCTCATTCTGTTTACCGAATATGACTTCCAACTTATCCCAAGCTTAATATAGGTTATCAATTCCCTGAAGGTGAATATGTAAATCACTAGAGATGGACATTTTGATTAATCCACGTGCTTCATCATTTTTATTATTCCATTTGTCTTTCTTTGCAACATCAATGGGGGATTTTTCTTTTCCCAAGGTAATCCACACAATCCTTTATTTCATAGTACATCCTCCATATGATATTTCCATGAGAAGTAGTTGATAGTGGTAAGCAAAAAGATCACTTGGACTAGACATATTAAAATATGTAGGAAATATGGATTCAAATGCAAAATCCGACTGTCTGGATGGAAATATGTCAAAAAAATAGATAGTTAAAAAAAAGACATTGAAAATGGACTTCGGATGTTAGAATTATGCCCTTTTGAAGAAAGACATAAAGGGTAACTAAAGTTCCATGTGGTAGTTAGAGGTTCACGCATGTGTTGATGGATGCACAATGAGGTTGTTGAGTGAAAAAAATTCCCTTCCTTCTCTAAATTTTCTTATAAGCTCACTTTTATAAATAAATTACTAATGAAGTGACCCACATTTATAAAATAAGTGAGAAATTATTTTACAATTTTTTTTTGTTTGCTAGTTTGTTTGTGACCTGCGAGACTAGCCTATGGT
Source organism: Picea engelmannii (assembly GCA_009831015.1). Lineage (NCBI taxonomy): Eukaryota > Viridiplantae > Streptophyta > Pinopsida > Pinales > Pinaceae > Picea > Picea engelmannii. Next base: position 1,372,876 of record ML777066.1, on the reverse strand, counting down.
TGAGAAACCATGACTCAGGGGCATATAAGATGTCAAAATCACTCGGGGATCTCACCCGGCCTGACCCACACCAACCCTTAACATGGTTGGATTTTTTGTCCTTACAGGTTTCAAACCGGTGACTTAACGTCACAGAGTGCCTTAACAACACACTCTGTCACTAACTGTCTTACACCTCGGGGACTTAAAATTTAAAGGATATGGGGGTGGACTTTGATCCACTTATGTGTGAACGGGTCACGATACCATTTAATATAGTATCTCTAGGTGCGACCACACGTTCGACCACTACCTCAAGGTGCCCCCATGGCTTCAGGTTAGGCCCTCATGGGAATTGAACCTTGCCCAATGGTGAAAAACTCCTTTATTTCCACCATTGGATCCAACCCCTTTGGGTAGAATTGATTTTACAATTAAGTTACTTTATAAATAAAAATTGCGTGCAAAAAGTAACGTGAAAAAAATATTAAAGTTACTATAAAATGATTCACTTTTATAATTTAAGTAAAGTCCACTTTACAGTAAAGTTACATGAAAAAATGAAGTTGCATGAAAATTTTCAAAAATTAACCTAATGATCAAAATCTGGACCAGGGGTCAAATTTTAGCTCAAAAATCAACGTTCTCGGAATTGCCTCAAAACGAACGAGAGCGTATCCCTCGTCGTCACAAACCCAATGCAAATTGTTTCGTCTCAAATGAACATCGGGAGCGAGAGATATCACGATCTGTCCGAATCGTCAAACAGGTAAAAATAATGGATGTTGACTGTGCAGTCCGTATAGTCCGTATGGATGCTGATGTGGCTTGACCATACGCTGACATGGTGGCCATACGATGACATGGCAGTTTTGGATTGGATGACATCTGGGCGAATCGTGTTGTGACACGTGGCATCATTTTCGGCAAATGGTGTGGTGCCATGTGGCCCAGTCATGGGCTTCCACGTGGCACCCCTTTATTGGCTGTTGGTTTAATGGTTTGTTCAAAAAGTTTGTGGAGTCCGTGGGGATTGAACCCCTGACCTCCCCCTTTACCAAAGCCTTCACAATTTCTGCCATGCCAACGCGCCATATGGTGGTCCTTGTTTAAAGTATGGTTTTAATTGTATTTAAATTGCATTTAAAAGTGATTTGGGGCGCGTCCGAGCTGGGGCTTAGCCCCAGCCCCGGTCACATACATTTGAAACCATATGAACACTAATTTGTACACCATTTGCACGCGCGGGTTAGTTTTTTAAACGGTTAACAACCAATTATACGCCCGACACTTGTCACATGTTTATACGCCCATGTAAACATAGCCCTTTTGCTTTAGCGCGTGGTCACATGGACCCATGTGCCCGAGAGCTTGGCGGTTAGGGGCTGGAGGCACCCTAACCATCCTACAGTTTGGACCATTTTTCAGAACTTCTCGGTGCTGGGTTTAAACACGCGTTTTGGAGCGTGTTCTTGGTTCAAGCAGACAGAGGTGCATTTTGGCGAACCAGTTTTCAGCAAGGTTGAAGGAGGAAAATGGAGGAGGCCTAACTTCTTCATCTTTTGGCCGATTGAGGTGCTGTAAAAGCCCAGCTAGGGGTTTTTGGACGTCCTGGATCCATTGGCACTGTTATCAAGGCCATTTGAAGACTTCTTATGTAGTTTTTTCACCATTGAAGTTTCAGCAATCTCTAGGGAGCTTGAAGCCCTCGTTGATTGAGGACATGTTTTGGTGAGCCTATGTTTGTTTTCTGTGATTGAATAATCATGTTTGGATAATTGTTATGCTCTGACCACATTGGGATAGGTTTCAGAGGCTTTTGAGGACTTTTACAGGTGTTTTTCCCAAAGAGAATCTCAGGGAAGCTTATGGCCACATGTAGAAGAGGTCATGCTCGGATGAGCCATGATCCGTTTTCAGAGTTTTATTAGTCATTTTTGGGGTTTTTATGTGTTCTGATCTCAATGGTACAGTCTGTTTTTACATTGGAGTTGAGAAACATCTTGTAAAATAACTTTTGACAAATTAATCCCAGAGAGCCAAGTCCATTGATGGAGGCTCAAGGAGATGTAGCCCGGAGGGGGGTGAACTCCTTTATCAGCTTGTTCTTGTTGTGAGTTTGATGG
>ML777066.1:1323480-1369486 GCA_009831015.1 Picea engelmannii | reverse complement strand
TTGAGTTGGCTTGGTAAGAAATGGTTGGATTTCTTGAGCAAGTAAAGCTTGCATTTTTCTGTTGTAAATGCACTTTTCAGCGTTATGTGTTCATTTATGGGAAGCATGATAAGTTGCAATAGTTTATCACAACTTGCATGATGCAAGTTGCATGTGAATGCAATTCATTTTGAAGGCATTTTTGTTGTTGCATAAATTTGCCAGGAGGATGTAAAAGATGGATATGATGTTCACTTGTTACAGCCATGTATCTTTTTCATGTTCAACTCTTATGTACCCACATGTTTTTGGGTTTATGTACTTATGTTTGTACTGGAAGGAGAGTTGAAGAGTCATGCATATGCATTTGTTTTTATGTATGTGTAAGTAGTGAACCTGGTGATGGTTCATCATGAGTGATTCATGATTGTGACATGATTGTGTATCATGTTTGTCGACTTGTCATTTTGGAAGGTCGAGATGTTTCAAATGAGTCTCAACTAGCGTCGATGATTGTCTGACGACTATGTTGTGTCGATCATGTTTTTCAAATTTTGTTTAGTCGATGGTGTTTGTTGGCTTGTAAGTCAATTTTGAGTATATCGAGATGCGGGAAAATGCCATGTACTTTGATGAAGTACAAGATGCGACAGTTTGTTTAAAGAGAAAAATACTTTGTTAGCATCATTTTCAGTCTTGTATAATTTGTTTTCAAGATTGATGGTTTTCTTGGCTTGTTACAAGATGTCCCAGGAAAGTTTTTGCAGCCATTGAAGAGCTGATTGTGTTGATGTTAAAGAGTTCACAAGAGGGACTTGATTCTCAGTGGGAAGGTTGGAAGTCTTCCAAGCACAAAGAGAACAGTGGGTCAGCAGCAGCCAGAGAACAGTGTTTGAGGGACATAGCCAGTTGCAGTGCAAGGCATGTCGAGGTATTTAGGTGATTGTCAAAAAGTATTTTCAAGTAGAATCAAATAGATATAAATTGAAAGAAGATAGATAATCATAAGCTTTTTTGGGTCCAAAAGCCTTTCAGTGGGAAGGTGTGATCAAAATCTGGACCAGGGGTCAAATTTTAGCTCAAAAATCAACATTCTCAGAATTGACTCAAAATAAATGAGAGCGTAGCCCTCGTCGTCACAAACCCAACACAATTCATTTCATCTCAAACGGACGTCGGGAGCGAGAGATATCACGATCTGTTCGAATTGTTAAACATGTAAAAATAATGGATGCTGACTGTGTAGTCCATACAGTCTGTACGGATGCTGACGTGGCTTGACCGTACGTCGATGTGGCGGTCATACGATGACATGACAGAGGTGACGTGGCAGTTTTGGATTGGCTGACATCTGGGCGAATCGTGTTGTGACACGTGGCATCATTTTCAGCAAATGGTGTGGTGCCACGTGGCCCAGTCATGGGTTTCCACGTGGCACCCCTTTATTGGCTATTGGTTTAATGGTTTGTTCAAAAAGTTTGTGGAGTCCATGGGGATTGAACCCCGGACCTCCCCCTTTACCAAATCCTTCGCAATTTCCGCCATGCCAACGCGCCATACGATGGTCCTTGTTTAAAGTATGGTTTTACTTGTATTTAAATTGCATTTAAAAGTGATTTGGGGTGCGTTCGGGCTGGGGCTTAGCCCCAGCCCCGGTCGCATACATTTGAAACCATATGACCATTAATTTGTACACCATTTGCGCGTGTGGGTTATTTTTTTAAATGGTTAACAACCAATTATACGCCCGACACTTGTCACATGTTTATACGCCCATGTAAACGGAGCCCTTTTGCTTTAGCGCGTGGTCACATGGACCCATGTGCCCGAGAGCTTGGCAGTTAGGGGCTGGAGGTGCCCTAACCGTCCTACAGTTTGGATCATTTTTTGAAACTTCTCGATGCTGGGTTTAAACACGCATTTTGGAGCGTGTTCTTGGTTCAAGCACACAGAGGTGCATTTTGGCGAACTAGTTTTCAGCAAGGTTGAAGGAGAAAAATGGAGGAGGCCTAACTTCTTCATCTTTTGGCCGATTGAGGTGCTGTAAAAGCCCAACTAGGGGTTTTTGGACTTCCTGGATCCATTGGCACTGTTATCAAGGCCAATTGAAGACTTCTTATGCAGGTTTTTCACCATTGATGTTTCAGCAAGCTCTAGGGAGCTTGAAGCTCTCGTTGATTGAGGACATGTTTTGGTGAGCCTATGTTTGTTTTCTGTGATTGAATAATCATGTTTGGCTAATTGTTATGCTATGAACACATTGGGACAGGTTTCAGAGGCTTTTGAGGACTTTTACAGGTGTTTTTTCCAAAGAGAAGCTCAGGGAAGCTTATGGCCACATGTAGAAGAGGTCATGCTCGGATGAGCCATGATCCGTTTTCAAAGTTTTATTAGTCATTTTTGGGGTTTTTATGTGTTCTGATCTCAATGGTACAATATGTTTTTACATTGAATTTGAGAAGAATCTTGTAAAAGAACTTTTGACAAATTAATCCCAGAAGGCCAAGTCCATTGATGGAGGCTCAAGGAGATGTAGCCTGGAGGGGGGTGAACTCCTTTATCAGCTTGTTCTTGTTGTGAGTTTGGTGGTTTATTTGTTGCAAGTTGTGTTGCTATGTATTTGTTTAAAGTACATATTTAACCATCTAAAAGAACAATTCCTCACACATAAACATTTACAAGAAGATGCATGAACTTAACACATAAGTTTATCTTGCATATTTTAACACATGAAGCAAGGTCCTGTAAAGTTTATTTTAATGAAGTAGAGGGTGCTTGCATAGCATAACAAGTCAGCCTTCTATTTTCATATCACTTAATAAAAAAGACTTGAACTCAAGACCTCTTATTTAATAAAGTAGCTTTCATTGAAGTGAGCTAATGCAAAATTGATCCAAATCGGATCCGACAAGAACAATTGGCTATTAGCACAGGCTCTAAGATGATCAACACAAACAAATTTTAAGGCTATAGACGAATAAGGATATCGACTTGTTGTCATGAAGGCCCCCATGCCATCACGATTGATGTCCATTTTTGTATGTAATATATGTAAAGTTAGGTAATATATTGTTGTACGTAAATAAATAATGATACTTTTATGAGACCTTTTCCACGTGGGAGTAAAGAGAAACACACAAAGAAAAGAAGGAGAAACATAATGGAGAGAATATTAAGCATTGGGGACGCCTAACCTTCCAACTATCTTTTTAGTCGACTCAATATTCTATATCATGTATCATGACAATGAAAGATGGGTTCTTTGGTTGTGAATGATGTAAAGAGGCTGTCCAAATGTCACTAAGGAGCATAGAGACAAACCAAAGAGCCTGTAACTTTACCATTGTTGAATAGTAAAGAGCCCTACCGAAGCCCAAAAAATGTTGGTTTTCCCATTTGGGTTTCCAAGGTAAATTCTGAGTTTATGTATGATGATTGTTTGTGGTTGCATTGTTCATGAATGGTTAATGTGTGCACTGTAACTTAATGGTTGTTTGCGTAATGTTTAGCAAAGGTAACTTTGTGCCAATTATTTTTTTAGCTCGTCTTATATTAATATAGTCCCCATGGGCCCATAAGCCAGACTAACAACTCTTTAATATTACCTATACATTGATTATGAAGTTGGAAATCAATGACCATCCGTCTTGAGCTATTACTATTTACTTGGGGGTTTCTAATTTCATTTTTAGAATCATTGGGTACATTCTTGACTTTGTTGGGAATTTTCCCGTGCCCATAAATCATAGACAACATAAATGTTGAAAGGTGGGGTTGTATGGGTGTTCATTAGCTACCCATGAACCATATACACATTTTTAAAATTTCACCCACTACCAATTCCGCCCTAGATGTTTTCCTTTGTCGTTGAATGCCAAACTCAACTTCAAAACGCTTTTTAACTCATCATGGGTTGCCAAAATCACTCCTTGACGTTTTTATTTTCCGCGAGTCACTGAAATCACTCTCTAAGTGTTTTTACATGCCACTAGTTGTCAATTTGACCCTTATTACTTTCTTTTTAGTTGCTAGTCACCAAGTCTCACTTGCTTTCTTATGACTCATTTTTACGACTCAAATTTCCTTCTTCTGACTCAAATTTTCAGCTCGAATTTTGGGTAGTCAACTTCCTCTTCATGTGGTTGATTATACTTGGTTGGTCAAGTATTTCTAGTTATCAAAAGGGAGCAAAAATTAAATTTGCAGCAAAGGGTTCCATGGTGATGAGATGGATATGCTATAAGATTTCCATTTACGGATAAAAAATATATAGAAAATGTTATGGAGGAGGAGGGGGGCCTTTTTTTTTTTTAAATCTTCCCCTAAAAGTGCATGCTTATCCAAAACCCCCTTGTTTTTTGCTTGCAATAAACTTCAACACCTCCGCACACAAAAACAAGTGAAATTTTGAAAAGAAAAAAAATTGAAACTTAACAATATTGGGGTTAGATTTTGGGTAGCTTCCCTAAAAAATGCAAGTTCTCTCTTTGTTTTTGATTTGCTAAGCTCACATAAAGCACACAGTAAAGAGCATACACAAAAAATAAAGTCACTTTCCACTCTCTTTCTGATTTGCTGAGATTGCAAAGTGTTAGCGATATTTCTTGTAAAGGGGGTTAGAATGCAAAAGAAAGGGTTAAAAACCCACTTGTCCTAAGTTTTGGGTGTGTATGCGTCTGTGTTAAATGATAATCAAGTTTGGATGGCTGGGATTTTCGCGCCCCCATCAACGACGCATAGAAAATTCCAGACCCCCCCCGCCTTTCTACCTTTAAGAGGGGGGGGGGGGGTCCAGAATCGCGGATGCAGCTTTCCGACGGTTCAGATCAGCGCGCCCAGATCAATGGCGATAAAGGAAATTCCGGACCCCCCTTGCCCTTCTACCTTTAAGCGGACGGGGGGGGGGTCTGGAATCACGGATGCACCTTTCCGACGGCTGAGATCTTAGCACCTGGATCAATGGCGCTCACGCAATCCTGTCATTCTCAGTTGTTCTGTGTTTAGCCTGCATGGGCCCTTCTCCTGTCATGTCATCTTCCTTTCCACCTTTCCCCTGCTGCCGTGTGTCATCCATCCATCTCCCCTCTTTGGTCCGCCTGGTCCTCCCTCCTTCTTGTCATCCACTCTTTGCTTGCCATGTATCCCGCTCCTTTCCACGTCAGCCTCTCATCAAAGAGAAATTCCATTATCTCTTGTCTTTCCCCCTCCGCCTATTCACTTTGCCATGTATCTTTCCTATAAAATCTCTCACCCCCTTTCCTGTTCAGGCCTCGCCCTCATAGTCCGACCCCATTACTCCTGTCATGCTCCCCATCCTTCGCGCTATCCTCCACTCCCATTTGTCGAGCCATTCAGTTATTCCAGGTGGCAGCGCAAGGATTCTTCCATATCCTAAAGTGCTGAGTTGGCTAGATCGTCCTCATCCAAGGAAGCAGTTATTGAAGCGGTTGGTGGTGGTTAGACATCGTCTCCGCCATAATGGGAAAGTCCGGCAGTGAATTAAAGGCATGTCGATTCGCCGCTGGAACTGTCAGGAGTTGGATTATGTCTAACATAAGTTTCACGATCTTTCAGATGTTGGCTGTCAAAAGCCATGTAGACGCAAAGCTTTCAATGCAATATCTTGGTTCCACTGCTGTTGTTGTTTTGAGTATATGAAGGCATTTTCGCCATTTTTGTATCAATCGATGGTAGAGCTAAGCTCCCGACTGTAAAGTTTCAGCAAACATTCTGGTTTCCTGGTTATGCCGCTGTGTTTGAGACTTCTTGGTTTATAACAAACAATTCTCCTTTTTTCCATCTATGTTTCGTCTTATTCCAGAGTGTCCATTATCGAAGGATTTGCGTGGATTGTTGCGATTTTGTTATGATAAATGATTTATTGTGACATTATTGTATTCTCTGGTATCTGTGTTTGAATGTAAAAGGATTTTGCGTTCGGATGCTTTCTTCTCCAGTCTGTTACAAACCGGATGTTTATGACAGACCTTCGCACTCTTCTCATGAAAGTCTTCCACCTACTCACCCTTTATTGCAACTCACTGTTTGAAGTTTATCAAGACCTCACTCGTTCATGCATGCTTGGCCTAGTTTTTGAGTTGAGACAATATTGTTCTGAGTCTTTCTCCATTTGATCACCCCTTTAAATAAATCGTGACATTAAACTGATGGGCGTCAGGCTCTGCTCCTGCAAGCAATCCAGGAGTGACTTCCGGATCCAACACAAAGGGCACACAAACAATAACATACTTAGATTGAAAAGAGTAGAAAACTAGGAATACAAAACGATAAAACCAAAATATTAACTAAAAAAAATAAAAAAATAAAAAGGCGTAATAAAAATTTATACCTCCGGATTTGACAAAAAATGCAGTATTTTGGACAAATAAAATCCTTTTTGGGTGAAATGAAAAATGTTTATAATTGAAATTAGCGCTCCATACACAATGGAATAATCCTCTAAGCCTAAAAATGCACAAAACAACATAACACATAAATATTTTGATGCATGTGAATGCATGCAACAACACAAGTTGAGTATCTCAATAAAAAATGAGAGTGGGTCTTCATGTAACACCCCTGTTTCCCCTAGTTTGTAATTATAAGTGTTATTATGGAAAAACAATAAGCCAACCCGTGGGTGATCAAGGATAAACAATGGACCTTGACAGATGTAATATTTCTATATATATAAGTATGTTTGGTTTTTAATAAAATAGAGTTTGTTGAGTTACTGTTGAAGGGATGACCTTCACAGGTTACAATGTCATGAGAGGAGTGGACGAGAGGAAGGCCATCACTATTTTTAATGAATCTGCTAGGCAGTACCCCGCGTAATTGAAATGATAAGGATCTAGACTGTCCTCAGCCTTAGAAACTGACTATCAATCAATATAGTAGTTAGAATAGTTATTGAAGGAGTTAAGAAAAGATGGGAAAGTACCTTCAGGAAGTTTCTGGCATGATCCATGAGGTCCTAAGGGAAGAAGATGAGAAGAAAGGGGGGAGAACAAGGGAAGAAGGACTTACTGGAGAAACATCTTCTAGAAATCCTCTCGTGACATTGTATCCTAGCTCAGGGGTGGCTAGTTGTAGTGGAGTTTAATGCAACCTTGCCTACGGTTGGGTGGAGAGCGATTCTCTCTATAACAATACTCAACATATCTCAATTTTCTGTAGATATTGACATGATTATGTGTATGGTTAAATGACCAAAATAATATTTAGATGTAACCATTTGGTCTACAAATTAAATTGTGTATTCTGGAAACAAAAAAAATTGCACATAATGTTTAATTTTGTGAATATTTTTACATTCTTTCTTGCAAATACTTCATGTATTGTGAGAATTATTTATGAATGTATGATTGTGAATAAAGTTGTGTGTCTGGTATATAGGAAAGGATACAAATATTTATGGTTTTTATGCACACGTATAATTTGAGGTCTCTGTAATAACATGAGGGGAGAGACATTCGTACTCACTGTGTGTATCATTTTAATCTTATGGAATATGCATGTACTCTCTATCACACAGACATACACACACACACACACACACACACACACATACCCTGTGTGCTACGAAGTTCGAATTCCCGACCTCAACCAATGTTTCAAAGAATAGGTTATTGTGAAGAAGCCCTGAGGACACCGTGGAGCACCTTGGTCACGCACGAGCACCCTCGAGGCTCGGTAAGACTTGAGAAGGACTCAAAGAAAGGTATCCATGAAATGGATAAGTCCATGCATGGACTATTAAGTCAGTGGAGAAACCATGATTTGTTTTAGAAGAATTATGGTCGTGGATTTGGGATGATCAATACAATCGGGCCCTTTATCGGGACGTGGTCAAGATGCGGCCTCAACCGTCGATTAGGTTGAAGGGAAAATATCTTGACCCTTCATCGACGTTGAGCACAAATCCCTACTTCAAAATTAACAAGGGACATTGATATGTTGGGGAGTGAATGTGGACAATCTTGGATCGTTGGGTCCATCTAAAGTAACAGGGTCAAAGCCTCTTGGTCAGAATGACCTTGGAAGCCCAAGGGAGGATCTAGACCATCCATTGGGGTGAGGACACAATGAAAACTCCATCATAGATCTTGGTGAATCTCACTGGAATGAGACTAAGGGAAAAATGTGATTTCATCACGACGTACCCTACTGACTAGCATCACCACGTCTCTTGACATAAGGAGGCTACGTGTCACCCTTAGTAGGGGCCATGTGCCATGTAGTTTTGGTAGAATTAGACAAGGGACCATAGGGAATATGGATGCCATGTGTCAAGCGATACGTATGACATGTACCACCCCACGTGTCATGCCACATGTCAATAGAAGATGGAAAAATGACTAAGTATGGAGACTTCTCGGACTCATGAAAGTTATGATTGTAGAATCCCACTTCTGCGAGTCCGCAAAAGGAAAAATGACTAAGTGTTGAGAATTTTTAGACTCATGAAAGCTGGTATCGTAGAATATTACCTCCGCGAGCTCGTGATTTTGCGAAGGGAAAAATGCTAAGTGTTGAGACTAATCGGACTCATGAAAGCTAGTATCGTAGAATCCCACCTCCTCGAGTCCGTGAAGGGAAAAATGACTAAGTGTTGAGACTTCATGGACTCACGAAATATACAGTCGTAGAATATTACCTCCATGAGTCCGCGAAGGGAAAAATGACTAAGTGTTGAGACTTCTTGGACTCATGAAAGTTAGGGTCATAGAGTTCCACTTCCACGAGTCCGCGAAGGGGAATAATGGCTAAGTGTCGAGATTTTATGGGCAGACTTGTGAAAGGAAAATTATATAGATATGTTGCCAGGAATCTGCGAATCCATGATTCTGTGAATAAAAAGGTGTTGTCATCGAAGAGTCCTTGAGTAAGAAAAAAACATTGGAGATGAAAATGGAAGAAAGTAAGACAAGTTAGATAAACCGAGAAAAAAATTGAACACCCCACCCCTTAAAATCCCTTAAGGGGTCGGGTATGTTACAAAGTGGTATCAGAGTAGAAAAATACACTTGGTCTGCTTGGGCTCATGAAATATTTGAAGAATTTCTATTAGAAAATTATAAAGGGAAGGATATAATACCCTACCCTATTTAAAATGACCTACTAATACCAATCAGGTGACCAAGTACTTAAGCCTTTGACTGAGAAAACATTTGTTGACCAAAAGGTAATTTCTTCAGGATATAGTACAAGGTCAAGGGGAAATAATAACGCCACCCATAAGAATGAAACTATGGCCTTAGTGACCACCATGTGTTCACCTTAGTTAACTCCATCATGACTTATGTCGGCGCTTCTCATCAGAACCACCTACCCTCTAACGTAAGTCATGACCACTTTCACGTTGTATATGATGTGGACCATTGATCTGACCGTAATCAATGATCACAATTTAAAAACTTACCCACCCATAATTTTACCATGGAAACCCCAACCAACGATGGGTATTAACAAACCATATGATCCTACGGTTCTTGAGTCCTCGTTTTACCAAGTGCATGGAAGCCCAAAAAAATTCATTGTGCAACAATTAACCCCGAAATCTCGAGAATAATAACTCGAAAAATATTTAATCATGGGGATTTATAAAAAACCTTCTTACACGAGAGAGGAACATGATTATACGTTATTTTTGTGCAACTAAATAGGGACTATACACTACTGTAAAACACTAGATTTCTACAACATAATATCAGTTTACAAATGTGCCATGTTGTTTTTTTAGATAATGGACAAGTTGAATGACAGAGAATTGTTGATTCTTAACACTTAACTCGTCTGATATTTTCCCATAAAATCTCTAAGAAAGTGATGGTGACCCACCATGAATGGGGGGAGAGTTCCCATAAAAAAGAGGAATAATATAATGAAAGAAGAATGGTATAAACCCCTCCAAACTTGGATGAGACCGTGAGAAGTCTCAGGGAAGAGATGCAAAGCTTTAAGGCTGACAATGACTAGATAATGAAGAAGCAGGAAACAAACTGAGATAAATGCGGTCCTATGACAAAGTCCGTCATAGCTACAACGAAAATTGCAACATGGGCCAACTGTTAGGAACACGGAAAAACACCGTCCTGAGAAAACCTATAGTTTGATTGAAATGCAGAGGCACTGACCTGAAAGAAACAATGAAAGAAGAAACCCTCTCAAGAAGGCTCGTCGTGGAGACAAGACACATACCAAAACCAAAAATTCATCTGAGGATTTGTCTAGTGAAGGAGTAGAAAGATCCAAAGAACTGTCCAACAGTAAGACTAGTTCCCATTCCTAGAAGAAGGGGAAGAAAAGGAATTACTCCAAAGGTAGGAACCCCAAGGAATTTAGGAAATCCAATCTACCTACTTTCTATGGGGAAATCAAAAAAGAGGGAGAGAAAAAAACTTGGATATTAGGCCTGAAGTATTATTTCAAAGTTCATAACTACTCTAAGAACTTGAAAGCTCGAATAGCTATATTCAATTTAAATGGAAAGGCCTCTATATGGTGGGAAGACCTTAGGAATGTAAAAGGAATCGAGGAAAAGGGGTTGTCCTAGAATAAGTTTGAGAAAGACTTCAAGAAGAAGTACCTTTCTGAGCGGTACTCTGATGAAAAGATGAAAGAGTTCTATGAGCTCAAATTAGGACAAATCACTATAGATGAATACATCAACAAATTTATGGAACTCATGAGGTATGTACCCTACATAAAGGATGAAAAGGTAAAGATGCAACGATTTCTTAGTGGACTGCCTCAATTCTTTTAGAACAAGATTGATTTCGATGAACCAAAAAACCTTAGAAGACGCCATTTGGAAGGATATATACTGTTATGAGCAAATCAACCACAAAGAAGAACCCCCTAAGGAATGGAAGAAGAAAAATAAAATGGGATTCAATAAGATGGGAGTTAAACCTTCAAGTTTTAAGAATTTTGGGAAGAATCCTAGGATGGGCTTCCCTACCAAAATTATGAATCAACAGAACTTCCTAGGTGAAGATAAAACTATTGGATCAGCCCCAGGTAGGACTAAAAGCACAAAGAAGGAACCGTTGAAATCTTGGGTATGTGGAGAAGAACACATGTTGAGAGACTATCCTCATAGGCATCCAAATAAAAAGGGAGTTTAAAATGTCCAAGAGGCTACCATAGTCGATGATGTCTCCATAAACATACCAAAAATCCATGCATCTTTGGACAATAGACAAGCAAACCCCCAAGCCTCGATGGTGGAAATGGAAGGTATGGTCGGTAACCATATTATTTCTATTATGATTAACCCTGGTTCTAATCCAAGTTATATTTCTCCTCAAAATGTTGAGAAGTGTAAATTACAACCAACAAAACACACTAAGCCATGGCTAGTACAACTTTCCACGGGAACAAAAAGAAGGGTAGTAAGGGTCATAACAACATGCCCAGTCATTGTGAATGATTTTTTCACCCAAGCCACCTTAAACATCCTTCCTCTAGTATCATATGACATGTTGATCAACATGGATTAGTTGGCTGCCCATAAAGGTAAACTAGACTGTTATAACAAAACCTTAGAATGTGAAGATGACAAAGGGGAGAGAAGAACCTTACATGGAATTCAAAAACCTATCTCAGTAAGAAGGATATCATCCTTCCAAATGAAGAATTATTGTAGGAAGGGGTGCCCTTTTTTTGCAATATAGGTATTATATTCCATTAAGATCCAAAAACAAAGCCTAGAAGAGAATCCTATACTGAAATATTTTAGAGATGTGTTTGTAGAAGAGGTACCAGGGTTACCTCCCAAGAGAGATATTGATTTCTCAATAGATATTGTACTTGGAGTAGTGACAATGTCTAGAGAACCCTATAGGATGAGTACCCTAGAGTTAATTGAGCTCAAATTGCAACTGAAGAAAATTTCAGACAAGGGGTACATTTGGCCTAGTGTGTCTCCCTGGGGAGCACCAACCTTATTTGTAAAGAAGAAGGATGACACACTGAAGTTGTGCATAGACTATAAGAAACTCAATAAAATGACAATTAAGAACAAGTACCCCCTGCCCATGATTGATGGCTTATTTGACCAATTAAGAGGTGCCACCATCTTTTCCAATATTGATTTGAGATCCGTATATTATCAAGTTTGAATCAAGGTTGAGGAAATCTATAAAACCACCTTTAGGACAAGGTATGAACACTAGAAATTTTTGGTGGTGCCATTTGGTCTCACCAACGCACTGAACACTTTCATGTGTTTGATGAATGATGTATTCAACAAGTTCTTGGAAAAATTTGTATTTAGTTTTTATTGATGACATCCTAGTTTACTCAAGGAGTAAGGAAGAGCATGAAGACCACCTAAAGTTAGTACTCCAAGTACTAAGAGAGCACAAGATTTATTCTAAGCTTATAAAGTGTGACTTCTTCCAAAGGCAAGTCCATTATTTAGGCCATGTTATCTCTGAGAAAGGGGTAGCGATTGACCTTGATAAGATCAAAGCCATTATAGATTGGCCCACACCCAGGCATGTCACTGACATTAGATCCTTCATGGGATTAACAGGATACTATATGAGATTCATAAAAGGATTTTCTAATATTGGTCACCCAATCACTTCACTAAAGAGAAAGGGGGTGAAATTTATTTGGACAACAAAATGTGAGGGAATTTTCTAGCAGCTGAAACACCTCTTAACACATTCCCTCGTACTAAAAATTGCAGACCCAAACAAGGAATACCTAGTGTGCATCGATGCCTGGAAAGAGAGACTCAGAGGAGTCCCCATGCAAGAGGGACATGTAATATGTTATGAATCCAGAAAATGGAGTAAACATGAAATAAATTGTGTAACCCATGAGCTAGATCTATTTTCCATAGTACACACTTTGAAAATGTGGAGGCACTACCTCCTAGGAAGAAGGTTTGTCCTCATGACCAACCATAGTGAGTTGAGGTATTTATTTGACCATCCTAAGCTAAATGCTAGGAAAGCTAGGTGGATGGCTCTAATAAATGAGTTTGACTTTGAAATCAAACACATCAAAGGAAAATAAAACCAAGTGACTGATGCTCTCAGTAGAAGTATGAAGGTAGTTAATTTAGAAGCCATGAGTACCTGTGAGACAGACCTCAAGGAAATAGTTAAAAGTGCACATGAGGTAGATGAGTTCTTCAAAACCACGAAGATACACCTGGATCAAGAGCTCACTGGTCAAAAGTATGTAGGTTATCAACTAACAAGTGATGACCTACTAACATACAAAGGGAGGTTGTATATCCCAACTCGTGACACTTTGAAAAAGTTCATATTGGATGAACTGTTAGAAAAACAGGACCGCAGAGTAATAAAATAAAACAAATGCGGAAACAAAACACAGAAGATACACAATAAAATAGAGACATAGATTTACGTGGTTCACCTAGTGTGGGATACGTCCACCAGAGAAATTGCCTGGTCCTTCCTTTATTATTATCCAACATATAAAGGGATACAACCTACAACAAACCTGCTTTAACTTCCTCTTTTTTCTCTCACAGTCTCTCGTCTTAGAATAAAATATTCACTATAATGCATAGCCACAATACATTTCTCTCATAACAGAGGGTTTCCTTCTAGGGAAAAAAACCCTAACATAATTTCTACTGTTAGATCTACGACCTTATAATGAACGATCCAGATTTACAATGAAATTACAATATACTTTTACAAGGCAATTTTTCCTTTGGGGGATTCACTCGCAAACCCCCATTGGGGGACACTACCCCCGAACCCCCACTGGGGGCCCACTTGCACCCGCACCCCCCAGCTGGGGGGATATCCCCCCCCGGACCCCATAAAGGGGGTAACCCCCCTCTGCACTCCCCCGCGTGGAAGAGTGTACATACTTCTGGGGTGTAAACTCTTCATGGGGTATAAACACGACTAAAAAAAAAAGACTTCTGAATCAGGAAGATAATCAGGCTCCACAACCAACATGAACTGCACAAAAGACCATATGCTGGCCACCCTGGTTATCCAAAGATGATTATAGTCCTCAGGAAACTATTTTATTGGTCAAGAATGAAAAATGATACAACTGATTATCTGGCTAAATGTCTAGAGTGCCAACATGTCAAGGTAGAACACCAACACCCAACAGGGGTGTTGCAGCCCCTGCCTATTCCATAATGGAAATGGGAAACCATCTCCATGGACTTCATCACCGAACTACCCAAAACGACCAAACAAAATGATGCCATCATGGTAGTTGTGGATAAATTGAGCAAGGCTTCCCACTTCATCCCGATAAAATTCACTTGCAAGGAAATAGACATTGCCAACATCTTGATGAAAGAAATATTTATATTGCATGGGATTCCAAAAGAAATTATATCTGATAGGGATGCCAAATTAACCTTTGAATTTTGGAAGTCCTTGTTCACTGGTTGTGGAACACAAATGCTATTTAGTACAACATACCACCCTCAAATTGATGGAAAAACAGAGAGGGTGAACCGAATATTAGAAGACATGTTAAGGATGCATGTAATGCATCAACCCAAGAAATGGGAAGAATATCTACCCATGTTAGAATTTTCCTACAATAATGGATACCCAAAATCCTTGAAAATAGCCCCTTTGAGGCCCTCTATGGCAGAAAATGCAATATTCCAATCAACTAGGATAATCCAGTAGAGATGGTTACCCTTGGGCTTGAAATGTTAATGGAACTTGAACAACAAATGACCCAAATAAAGAGAAATATGAAGGTGGCCCAAAACCGACAAAAGAGTTATGTAGATAAAAAAAAATTCATAAAGAGTTTAAAATACAAGATCATGTGTATCTACGAATCAAACCAAGGAGAAGCTCCTTAAGAATGGGAGCATGTGCTAAGATAACACCCATATTGCTTGGCCCTTTTGAAATTCTAGACAGAGTGGGACCTGTATCCTATAAACTGGCCTCCCCCCCCATAGTGAAGGCACATAATGTGTTCCATGTTTCCTTATTAAAGAGATATAGACATGATTCTACTCGCATAATTGACCGGTTTGTGATACAAGTGGAGCTAGAGGGAGAGTTCCAACAAGAGCCACAGTGTATCCTAAATAGGAGAGAGATATCTCTCACGAATAAAACCATTTCCCAGGTCAAGGTGCAATGGAAACACTTTGATCCCGATGAAGTGACTTGGGAAATGGAGGATGCCATGAAACACAAATACCCTTTTTTGTCATCGTTGAATATGGATTTTTTTGCGTTAAATAGAACATTGAAGGTCATGTTCCTTTAAGGGGGAGGGGATTGTAACACCCCTGTTTCCCCCAATATGTAATTATAAGTGTTATTATGGAAAAATAATAAGCCAACTTGTAGGTGATCAAGGATAAACAATGGACCTTGATGTATTTTGTAATATTTCTATATATATAAATATGTTTGGTTTTTAATAAAATAGAGAATGCTGAGATACTGCTGAAGGGATGGCCTTCACAGATTACAATTTCATGAGAGGAGTGGGCGAGAGGGAGGCCATAAATGTTTTGAATGAATTTTCTAGGTAGTACCCTGTGTATTTTAAATGATATGGATCAGAATTATCCTCAACCCTAGAAAATAACTATTAGTCAAGATAGTAGCTAGAATAGTTCTCGAAGGAGTTAAGAATGGATGGGAAAGTACCTTCAGGATGTTTCTAGAATGATCCATGAGGTCATGAGGGAAGAAGACAAAAATAAAAGGGGGAGAGAAAGGGAAAAATGACTTACCATACAAACATCTTGCATAACTCTTCTCGTGACATCGTATCATGACTCGGTGGTGGTTGGTTGTAGTGGAGGTCAACACAAACTTGGAGTTTACGGTTGGGTGGAGAGCGGTTCTCTCTACAACAATAATCAACATATCTCAATTATCTGTAGATAAGTGTCTCATCCACCTTTGTGTATTGACATGATTATGTGTATGGTTAAATGAATTACATAATATTTATATGTAACCATTTGGTCTGCAAATCAAATTGTGTATTCTTGAGACACTAGAAATTGCACCTAATGTTTAATTTCAGAAATATTTATGGTTTTTATGCACGCATATAATTCGAGGTCTATGTACTAACATGAGGGGAGAGATGTCCCTACTCACTGTATGTATCGCTATAATCCTATGTATTATTCATGTATTCTCATACATACATACATACATCTACATCTACATACATACATACATACATACATACATACATATACATACACACACACACACACACACACACACACACACACACGCACACACGCACACACACACACACACATAGCTTGTGCGCCCCGATGTTTGAATTCCCGACCTCAACCAGTCTTTTAAAGAATAGGGTATTGTGAAGAAGCCCTTAGGAAACCATGGGGTACCTTCGTCAACCAAAAGCACCCTAGAGGCTCGGTAAGACTTGAAAAGGAATCGAAGAAAGGTATCCACGAAATGGCTAAGTCTAGGCGTGGAATGTTAAGTCAATGGAGAAATCCTAATTTTTTTAAGAAGAATCGTGGCCATGGATTTGGCATGATGAATAAAATCGGGCCTTTTATCGGGACGTGGTCAAGATGCGACCTCTATCGTCGATTGGGATGAAGGGAAAATATCTTGATTCTTCATCAGTGTTGAGCACAAAGACCTACTTTGAAATTAACAAGGGCCGTTGATCTTTCAGGGAGTGAACATGGACAATATTGGATCGTTGGGTCAGTGGAAAGTAACACGGCTAGAGCCTCCTGGTCAAAATGAACTTGGAAGCCCAAGGGATAATCTAAACCATCCATCGGGGTGAGGTTGCAATGAAAACTCCACCGAAGATCTTGGTGAATCTTGTTGAAATGAGACTAAGGGAAAAATGCGACGTCATCATGACGTACCCTGATGAATAGAATCACCACGTGTCTTGATGGAATGAGGCCACGTGTCACCCTAAGAAGGGGCCATGTGTCACGTAGTTTTTCCAGAATTAGAAAAGGGCCCACAAGGAATATGGATGCCACATGTAAAGCAATACATATGACATGTACCACTTCACATGTCATTCCACGTGTTGGTAGGAGATGGAAAAATGACTAAGTATGGAGACTTCTTGGACTCAAGAAAGTTAGAATCGTAGAATCCAGCCTCTGTGATTCTACAAAAGGAAAAAAAACTAAGTGTTGAGACTTTTTAGACTCATGAAAGCTAGTATCGTAGAATATTACCTCTGCGAACCCATGAGTCTGCGAGTCCATGAAAGGAAAAATGACTAAGTGTTGATACTTTTCAAACTCATGAAAGATAGTATCGTAGAATCCCACTTCCGTGAGTCTATGAGTCTACAAAGGGAAAAATGACTAAGTGTTGAGACTTCATGGACTCACGAAAGATGGAGTCATAGAACATTACCTCCGCTAGTCCGCGAAGGGAAAAATGACTAAGTGTTGGTTGTGGAGCCTGATTATCTTCTTGAATCATAGGTATTTGTTTTCAGCTGTGTTTATACCCCATGAAGACTTTACACCCTGGAAGAATGTACACTCCTCCACGTGGGGGAGTGCAGGGGGGTTACCCCCCTTCCAGGGTTTGGGGGCAAGCGGGCCCCCGACAGGGGTTCGAGGGACAGTGTTCCCCGATGGGGGTTTGGGGGAGAAGCCCCCAAAGGAAAAATTTACTTGTAAATGTATATTTTAATTTTATAGTAAATCTGGACCATTCATTATAAGGTTGTAGATATGACGGTAGAAGTTATGTTAGGATTTTTTTCCCTAAAAAGAAATCCTCTTTATGAGGGAAATGTATTGTGGGTATGGATCATTGCGAATATTTTATTGTAAGAGAGGAGACTATGCAAGAAAGAAGAGGAAGTTACAATGGGTGTGCTGTATGTTGTATCCCTTCATTTTCTAGATAATAATAAAGGAAGGACCTGGATATATCTCTAGTGGACGTAGACCACACTGGGTGAACCACATATATCTGTGTGTCTATTGTATTGTGTATCTTCTGTGTTTTATTTCCGTATTTGTTTTATTTTATTTCTTCGTGATCCTTTTTTTCTAACAACTGGTATCAAATCGAAAGGTAACTCGCAATAAAAGAGGGTTCCTGGTTCGAGTGGGAGAAATGGAAGAAGATGGAAAGTTTAAGGTTGAGAAATTTAATGGCCAAAACTACCAGTTATGGAAGATGCAGATGGACACTTATTTATATCATAAGGATCTATTCCTACCATTGGGTGGAATAAAAAAGAAGCCAACGACCATGAAGGAAGAAGAATGGGAGGTTCTTGACAGAAAGGCACTAGGAATGATATGGTTGAGCCTGGCAGCGTCGATGGATTTCAATATTTCGAAAGAAAAGACGATGAAGGAGCTAATGGACACATTGGCTAAACTGTATGAAAAATCCTGGATGTCCAATAAGGTATTTCTAATGAAGATATTATTTAATATGAAGATGTCAAAATGTGGCTGTGTTGTAGATCATTTAAATGAATTTAATATGGTTACTAATCAACTAAGTTCTATAAAAGTGGACTTTGATGATGAAGTTAGGGCTCTTCTAATCTTTTGCTCATTGCCAGAAAGTTGGAATGGCTTGGTGATGGCTATAAGTAACTCTGTCTTTAGTTCAAACACTTTAAAATTTGATGATGTTGTTGGTGTTATCCTTAGCGAGGAAATGTGACGGAAAAGAACACGTGAGACATTAGGTAATGCGTTAAACATGGAGAACAGGGGAAGACAAAAGGATAGAGGAAAGGGCTTAGGGAAATGTGGGAATTCTAGGAAGGGCAGAACCAAATCCAGAATTGGAAAGATAGAGTGTTAGAATTGTGGAAATAAAGGACATCTGAAGAAACATTGTCGAGATCTAAAGAAATAAAGAGATGGAGAAAATGAGAAAAATCAGGAAGCAAATGTAACAGGTGATGTGTTACAAGATACTTTGATTCTTTCTATAGACAATATTTCTGAGTCTTGGTTCGTATATTCAGGGGCTTCATTTCATGCCACACCCCATAGGAAACATTTTATAGATTATGTTCAAGGTGATTTTGGATAGGTTCATTTGGGTGATGACGCACCATGCAAAATTGTTGGAATGGGAAAGGTAAAAATAAATCAAAGGAATGGAAAATAATGGTTGTTGAAAGAGGTAAGACATGTTCTAGATCTAAGGAAAAATCTAATTTCAATAGGGAAGGCAAGTGAAGGCTATGTATCCATATTTACAGATAAGGCATGGAAGGTCACCAAAGGATCATTGGTGATAGAAAAATGAGAGAAGGTAGGTACATTGTATTTATGTACTGTTAACATTGACTCTTCTATATCTTTAGCTTCTACATGAGTGGATACAACACTATAGCATCATAGGCTTGGAAACATGATTGAGAAGGGGATGCATATACTTCACAAAAGATTTTTTTTGCCAGATCTTAAAGAAATTGATTTGGATTTCTGTGAGCATTGTGTTTATAGAAAACATAAGAGAGTCATATTTCTCAGAGTTGGAAAATAAAAGAAGAGTGAAAGGTTAGAGATTTTGCATATATATGTATGGGGACCAACTCGTGTATCATCTCTTTGTGGCTCTCATTATTATGTTACTTTTATTGATGATGCAACTAGAAAAAAATGGGTTTATTGCATTCGTCAAAAATCTATTGTTTTTGATAC
Source organism: Picea engelmannii (assembly GCA_009831015.1). Classification (NCBI taxonomy): domain Eukaryota; kingdom Viridiplantae; phylum Streptophyta; class Pinopsida; order Pinales; family Pinaceae; genus Picea; species Picea engelmannii. The sequence continues at coordinate 1,349,847 of ML777066.1, read as the reverse complement.
TTTTAATAAATGGAAAGCTTTGGTTGAGAATGAGACAGGAAAAAGGTTGAAGTGTCTCAGATCAGATAATGGAGGTGAATATTGCAAAAAGGAGTTTGATCATTACTGTTCATATCATGGGATTCATAGAGAGAAGGCAGTTCCAGAAACACCACAAGAAAATGGTGTGTCAGAAAGGATGAACTAGACAATCATGGAGCGTGCAAGGAGTATGAGATTGCATGCTGTTTTTCCCTTACATTTCTAGTCAGATGATGTAGATACTATTGTTTACTTAATAAACAAAGGACCTTCAAGTTCTTTGGATGGTGGAATTACAGAGGAGGAATGGACATGTAAAAAGGTAAACTATTCTTTTTTGAAGACTTTCGGTTGTGAAGAATTTTTCCATATTGATAAAGAAAATAGAACAAAGATTGAGGAAAAATCGAAGAAGTGTACCTTTATTGTATACGATGTTAATGATTTTGGTTATCGCTTATGGGATTATGAAAATAAAAAAATCATTAGGAGTAGATATGTCATATTCAATGAGAAGGTCATGTACAAAGATTAGTTGCAAGGAAAGAAACAAGAAAAAGAAAAACCATAATACACAGTGCTTGATGAGATTACTATAATATTTCAAATATAAATAGTATGAAGAACATAAATAATTAGCTAGAAATGGTAGATAAACAACGATATAACCAGAACACCACAATAATACCAAAATAATACCATAATAACACCATAAATAGAACTTTGATTACTGAGAGCAATGTTCACTTGCCTCTTCGAGGGGGAAACCTCCAGCATAGCATAGCTCTATTACAATAATATCCAAGATAAAAATTCTCATACTCTCGACTCCTATTTATACTAAATATGTCTATCAAAAGAACCATCTAGAGGAAGATCCTTATAGAAGCAGAAGCTTCTATTAGGTATTCTTACATTTGACTTATTCTTCCTTATTGCTAGGCCTTATTAATATTGAACTTTATTACATGGAAATATATTATTCTACCTACGTGAGGGGTTAGGTCCCTAAAATTTCCTCCCCCTTAAAAACAACTTTGACCTCAAGGCTTGAGATGAGGAAATTGCTGCAGAATGGTAGCTGGTTCCCAAGTGGAATCTGCTAGAGTTGTATCTTTCCATTGGGCTAACACTTCCTTGATGGTTCATTGATGCAAATGATGTTCATGCTGGTCCAAAACTTCTTGTGGTTGTAGCCAAATGGAGCCTTCTTCGTCCAACTCAGGAAGGTTGGTTTAAGTTTGGCACTTAGTTCCAATCACCTTCTTTAAGAAGAAAACATGAAAGATAGGATGGAGGTTAGAATGATTGGGAAATGCTAACTGATAGACAATTTTTCCCACACGCTTGAGAATGGTATAAGGACCATAAAATTTGGGTGCCAATTTTTGAAAATGGTCATCCTTGAGGGAAGTTTTCTTGTAAGGTTGTAGTTGAAGAAACACCTGATCTCCTTCTACAAATTGATGTTCAGAGAGACCTTGATTTTCTTGTTGCTTCATGCGATTCCAGGCCGTGACCAAATTCTCCTTGAGGGTACAAAGAATAATGTCTTGAACTGTAAGCATTTGGTCAATTGCCTGGACCTTCAAGACACCTGGAAAGTATGAGAGAACTGAAGGTGTCTTTTGTCCATATATCACTTCAAAGGGAGTCATGCAAGTATTTGTATGGTAAGAAGTGTTGTACCACCATTTAGCTAGTGGTAACCATTGAGCCCATTGATTTTTCCTTTTCGATGAAAAACACCTCAAATATGTTTCGAAACGCTTGTTGACAACTTTAGTTTGGCCATCAGTCTAGGGATGGTAAGATGTGCTGAGATGAAATTGGGTGCCTTGTAGCTTGAACAATTCTTGCGAAAAACTGCTGGTGAAAGTTGGGTCGCAATCAGAAAAAATAGAATGAGGCATGCCATGAAGCTTGAAGACCTGATCCATGAAAATTTGAGCCACAATGGAGGCTGTAAATGGGTGTTGAAGAGCACATAAATGAGTATACTTGGAAAGACGATCAACTACCACCATGATGACTGATTTATTTCCTGATTTATGTAAGCCTACAATAAAATCCATAGAGATATCCCACCAAATAGCAAGTGGAATCAGAAGTGGTTGTAGTGTGCCAGGAGATTTGACTCTTTCACCCTTGTTGCATTGACAAACATCACATTCAACCACAAAATTGTGAACGTCCTATTTAATACCATCCCAGAAAAAAGAATGTTTGACCTGGTCATAGGTTTTGGTAAACCTAGAGTGTCCAACAATGGGTGTAGCATGAAGCTCAGAAAGTACCGTGGATTTAAGTTTTGACTATTTAATTAAATACAAACGGCCTTTGTATTGAAGCTCATCATTGAGCCAAGAGTACCTTGGGGAGTCTGGAGAATTGGTCTGCAATTGTTGTATCTGATGTGAACTTTTGGGATTGTGTAGCCGTTCTTGAAGAATAGCTTGGAGCCAATCTCGTACAATGAAGGAGAGAGAAAAAGGGGACCCTTCAGCTTCATATTTTCTGGAAAGTGCATCAACAACCACATTGTCTTTTCCTTTCTTGTAAATGATCTCATAATCATATCCAAAGATATTAGTCACCCATTTTTGTTGCTCTGGGGAAGAAAGTCGTTGTTATAGAAAATACTTGAGGCTTTGATGATCGGTCTTAATTTGGAAGCATTTCCCCAATAGATAAGGGAACCAAAGATCCACGACATGCACAATAGCCAACATTTCCTTTTCATATATTGATTTTTCCAAATGTCGCTCTTACAGTTGTTTGCTGGTAAAGGCCAAAGGCCGACCCTCTTACATAAGGACTGCACCAATTCCTTTCTTGGAAGCATCACATTCCAAAACAAAGGACTTTGCAAAATGAATAAGGGCCAGGACTGGAGTGGTGCACATGGCCATATTCAAGGTTTGAAAATCATGAGAAGCTACTGGAGTCCAATTGAAAGAATTGTTTTTAAGGAGAGCAGTGAGAGGTGCCACAATATTTCCATAATTCTTAACAAACTTGTGATAATAACATGTTAAACCAAGAAATCCACACAATATTTTGAGACTCTTTGGGTGAGGCCAATCTTGCATAGCTTCAATATTTTTAGGATCCACTTTGACACCGGCCTTTCCAACAAGATGACCCAAGTACTCGAATTTCGAGGCACCAAAAGAACATTTAGATTCTTTGAGGAAACGTTGGTGCTGAGAGAGTAGATGGAGAACTCGATCCACATGAGAAATATGGGCTATCCATGTTTTTCTATAGATGAGGATACATCAAATAAAACTAAGAAAAAATGACGAAGAAATGGATGTAAGACATGATTCATGAGGCTTTGGAAAGTGGAGGGAGCATTACACAAGCCAAATGGCATGACCAAAAACTAACAGTGGCCCTCATGAGTTATAAATGCAGTCTTAGGAATGTATTCCTTGTTCATACGGATCTGGTGGTAGCGAGAACGAAGATCAACTTTAGTAAAGAACTGGTGCCACTCAATTCATCCAAGAGGTCATTCATCAATGAAAAGAATGGGAAATTTGTCTTTAATGGTGAGTTTGTTGAGGGGGTGGAAGTCAGGACACATGCGTCAAGAACCTTATTTCTTAAGTAACTTGAACACAGGAGAAGAGTAGGGGCTTGTACTAGGGCGGATAACACCTGCGTTGAACAATTCTTGAACAATTTTCTCAATTTCATTTTTTTTGGAAAAGGGATGACGATAGGGACGGATATTGGGAGGAAGGCTTCTTGGGACAAGGGGAATGGAATGATCATGAACACCACATGAAGGAGGGAGTCCCTGGGGAGTGGAAAAAACCACTTGATGTTTAGAGAGGATGGATTGGAGGTCGTGCGACACAAAGGGCGTCTCAGTGGCTTGTATGGCATGGAGTTAGGAAATAATGCTACAATGACCTTTTTTGAGTAGATTTTCCATGTGATGGGAACTGATGATCTCCGAGAAATCGACGATGATTCTTTGGAACTTATGTTATTGGCCCTCCTGGTCAAATTGCATGGTTAATTCCTTAAACTCCATGAGAATGAAACCCAAAGTCCTTAGCCATTCCGCACCCAACACAATGTCACATCTTCCCATGTCGATAGAAAACATATGAGATTTCATGTGGTACTCACCAATTTGGAGACACACATTTTCACATTGCCCTCCACATTTCATGGACCCACCATTGGAAATCATGATTTGAAAATTATTAACGACACATATATAGAAATTAGTTTCTTGGGCAATGCAACTATGAATAAAATTATGGGTGCTTCCACTATCAACGATAATGATTATCTTCCTATGCTTAATGTAACCAATTAGCTTGAGGGTTTGCGGAGTAGAGAAGATAGTGAGACCATTTAGGAAAATGACTAGTTCTACCTTGGGAGGGTCTAAGGGAGGGGTCATGTCAGTGGGTTCAGGTGACACAAACATAAGTGGGGCCTCAACATCATCTTCAAAAACATCCTTCGAGATGAACATAAAAATATTTTGTTCCTTACACTTGTGCCCATGAAAATATTTTTCATCACAATTATAACAAATGCCTTTGAGTTGGTGTTCAACCATTTCAACCCGGGTCAATTTTTGGATCTTTAGTGGAGTAGAAGGAGGAGTGGGAGTGACTGGTTTAGTGTGAGGAATGGAGGAGGGTTTTCATTTTTGAGAAGAGATAACCTATTGTGCTTCCTTAGCTCTTTTAGTAGAATCCAACCAACTTTGAGGCCAAGTCATGAGGACATGGGCACAAATATCATCCTTGAGGCCATTGATAAAACATTCTCAGAAAAAAGCATAAGACATGCCCTTTGTATGAAAATCCAATCCCTCGAAAGTGGCTATAAATTCTTCCACTGTTCTAGATTGTTTCAACTTTGTCAAACAACCTAAATGGTTGGTGTCAGTGTCAAAGCATTCATAAAGTTCTGCCACAAAGTGTGTCCAAGCCACATACCCTTGGCGATTTTTTTTTCTCCATTGCCATCATTTCCAACATTATTGATCTATATGGAGAACACCATACCAGAGTTTGGAAAACTCATCTGTAATGCCATACAAAGAGAAATAATGTTCCATTTGAGTTACCCATCTAGTGGGATCCGAGCCATCAAATTTGGTCACATCCACACGCGAAAGGCGTAGGTCACGCTGAAAGTGATGGGCCTAAAAATTATGGGAATGAGAGGAAGTTTCACCTTTAGTTTGCAAAGGTGGGTCAGATGAGTGAAGATCTGTTGGGATATGCATCTTGGCCCAGATCATCATAGTGACAGATTTAAGATGGGTAGAAAGGTCTTGTTTGGGGTCTTGTTTGAGGTCCTCTATTTTGGCGTTGATGGAGGAATGCATTTTTTTATTGACGATGGAAATATTGGCACTAAGTTGTCTCACTTCTTGTTGGGTTTCTATGAAATTAAAGTGCAAGGCATTGAAGTGAGCTTCCAAGTCTTGGCTATGGGTGTGGGCCATGATGAAGAGGCAACATGAATAGGGGCGGGTGGTACCACACAAAAAATGGGTTATGGGTGAAGTGTATCACAATGATCATGACGACGAGTTGAATGTAATGAGGTAAAGCCCAAATAAGGGTGTTGGAAGTGGGTCAAGTCCACGAGAAAAATAATTTGTTGAAAAATGATAGGTATGACTGCGATACAGGTGGAGAGAGAAATCCAATGAGATAGGTCTCAAATAATGGTGCCAACAAGATCCATATTTTTTTTTTTTGTTTTTACTCCTGTGGATTTATACTCCGATATGAAGAATATTGCAGTGATGAAATGCACAAAGGCTTAACAGGAACAAATGTGTAGTAATTTCGCAACCCGAATGCAAGAGACACAGTTGCACGACAATAGATCTTGTCTGTTCTGTTTTTGTTTCCATCCCAAGGGTTAGGGAATTCAAGGGTTCTAAAGACAAGGGTTTGCCCTGTGCTATATCTCTTTAATATATGTGTGGGGTCCAACAGTATTACTCAACCCAATATCTCAGGGCACCAACTATAGAGGCTAGACCGTTCCCTTAACCATACTATTCGACTACCCAGGTACTAGAGAGTATATTCTCGAGTGCTGTTCACGGTGGAACTATATCAGTTAGGCGACCGATTCATTTATCTATGAATGGATTCAAGAGTCTAGGACGATCCGTATACATGTGTTGTATGATGCGCTACCACTCGAATGGGTACAACAAGGGTTACAAGGGTGGCCAATAGATGTGCGCTTAATTAACACTTGTATTTCCTACATGTATGAATGTACGACTGTGGGTTTATGCACGTAATGATAGATCTCTGTAGCTTAAAGACACCGAAATACATCTCTACCCTAAAAAAAATTTAACCCACAATTTTTTGCTGAGGAAGGTGCTTTGATACTAGTTGTAATATTTCAGATATAAAATAGTATGTAGAACATAAATAATTAGCTAGAAATGGTAGATAAACAATGATATAACCAGAACAACACCACAATAATACCAAAATAGTACCAGAATAACACCGGAAAGATAACTTTGATTACTGAGAGCAATGTTCACTTGCCTCTTCGAGGGGGAAACCTCCAACAAAGCAAAGCTCTATTACAATAATATCCAAGACACAAATTCTCATACCCTCGACTCCTATTTATACTAAATATTTCTATCAAAAGAACCATCTAGAGGAAGATACTTCTAGAAGCGGAAGCTTCTATTAGGTCTTCTTACATTTGACTTATTCTTCCTTATTGCTAGGCCTTATTAATATTGATGTTTATTACATGGAAATATATTATTATACCTACGTGAGGGGTTATGTCCCTAACAATTACTATTTTTTTTTCTTCCAAAGGTACCAGAAAATCAAAATGTACAACAACAGGAGCAATAGGTACCTCAAAATCCTGCAAGTGTTGTTAGAATATCTACGAGGTTAAGTAGACGCCCTGAATGATACCCTACTTCATTGTATTATTTATTGTTGACTAATTCTAGTGAACTAGAATGTTATGAGGAGGCAATGTAGGTAGACACTACAAAGAAGTGGGAGAAAGGAATGAGAGAGGAAATGGATTCCCTCGTAAATAACCAGACTTGGATTTGGTTCAGTTTCCTGCAGGAAAGAGAGCATTGCAGAATAAATGGGTTTACAAGTTGAAGGAAGAAGATGGAGGAAAAAAATGGTTTGTTGTAAACGGGTTTGCACAAAAGAAAGGTATAGATTTTGATGAAATATTTTCTCCTGTTGTTAAAATGACTTCAATTAGGACTATTTTAAGTCTTGTGGCAGTATAAGATTTGCATCTTGAATAGTTAGATGGAAAAACAACTTTTCTCCATGGGGATTTGGAGGAAGATATTTATATGCAACAACCATAGGGGTATGAGGTCAAAGGGGAGGATAATTTGGTATGCAGGTTGAAGAAGAGCTTGTATGGCCTAAAGCAAGCTCCAAGGCAGTGGTGTTTGAAGTTTGACATGTTTATGACATAACAAGGTTATAATAGATGTCATTCTAGTCACTATGTTTATTTTAAAAGGCTAAAAGATGGAAGCTATATTATCTTGCTATTTTATGTAGATGACATGCTTGTTTCAGGGTCTAATATGCAGGATATAAATGTTCTCAAGAAGAAATTAACTAATTCATTTGCGATGAAGGAGTTGGGAGATGCAAGTAAAATCCTTGGTATGAGAATAATAAGAGATAGGAAAAATTGCAAATTGATTTTGTCTCAGGGTGAGTACATAGAGAAGGTGTTGGAGAGGTTTAGAATGCAGAATGAAAAACCAATTAGTACACCTTTGGCTAGGCATTTAAAATTAACTAAGGAAATGTGTCCCAAGACACAGGAGGAGATATAATACATGTATAGGGTCCCTTATTCATCAACGATTGGTAGCTTGATGTATGCAATGGTTTTCATAAGACCAAATATTGCACATGCAGTGGGAGTTGTGAGCAGGTATATGAACAATCCAGGTAAAGAACATTGGGAGGCAATAAAGTAGATTCTTAGGTATTTGAGAGGTACTTCTACTCATGCACTATGTTTTGGAGGTCCAGACATTGTTCTACAAGGATATATTGATTCAAATATGAAAAGTTTTTATAACCCTAATTTGCACCAAATATGTTTACGTGGCATCAGGCCATCTCATTTTACATCTTTTTCCAAACCACTACTGAACATCTCTTATTAAAAACACCCTTTTTTAAGGCACACGCACCTTGCTCCACTACTGCATGGGTGTATACGCTAGTTGTTCCACTACAACCCCCGTATACCTACAAAAGCACAAAAAAAAGAAAGTTGCATATGAAACTCACAGTTTTGGGTAAGTTACCTAAACCATTTGACCGCCCATATCCGGTCACTCATCCAAACACCTAGCCCTTTCTAGCTTATAAAGGAAGGGGTAGGGGTCCCATTTGGAAAGAGAAAATAAGAGTAAAGAAACTCTACCAGATTTTTCATTCCCCTTGTCCCAACCTTTTGCAACCATTGCGTGAAGAGAAGCATATATGAAAGCAGTTGGAGTACAGTTGAAGAGGAGCCCAAGACTAGATTCAAGGAGCAGTGACTGATCTCACTATTGTAAGGTATTCTTGTGAGATTAATAAAAGAAGTACTTTTCCCATCCTGCCATATGAGATGTTTAATGTTTAATATTGATAGAATCTCTAACCCATTAGTTCATAGATCAAATGCATGCTTGGAGTTCTTTGTTTGTCTGTTTGTGAATGCAGGTCAGATTTGGGAGGAAACTTCTAGTCAAGGAGAAACCGGAAGTGAAAGGATCTACATCAAATGTGGAAGTCAAGGTATAGTAAATTGATCCTTTTATCTTTGTATTTAGATATGAATAATGGGGTTTATGATTGGGATGATGGTAAGAAGTAGGAGACTTAAGGCCATTTCTGCATGCATTACATAACCGTTAATGCTAGTCCATAGGGGGATTTTCCACCCACAACAGAATTGGCGACCATATTGGGGGGTCTCTAGGGTTTTCTGTGGATACCTTTTGGGTATTTTAGAATTGGTTTTGTTACCTTTTTTTTTCTTAGTTTTTTGCAAGAGTCTGAGTTTGTAGGGATTCCAGTCTTCCATACCAATACTCCCTACATGATTGCTTGACTGTTTGATTTTCTTTCTAGAAATTTACAGAGGTATATGCAGCCTACAAAAGCCCTGCCCGCATATATATGCACCCTACCTTTAGATAACCCACGTATATCCGCTGGGCTGCTGAAGTGTCAGTTGTGTGCTTAAGTCTAGAATTTTTTTATTTTTTTAGGAGAGGCAATCATCCTCTTTTCCCTGTCAGAAGTGATCCTTCTCAGGGGTTTCCTGGATTTGGTCAGGGTCTTTGTGTTGTAGTCTGTAGCCTAGGATAACCTCAGATTAGCTTTTTTCTATCAAAGTTTCCTTGCATTTTCTTTACCAAAGTAATTTTCTTTGTCTCTAAGGGACTCTAGTTTCCAATACCAGTGCTCCCTGCCTATGTTGGACTGTGTTTTTTTTTTTCACTTTTTTGAGCATTTATAGAGTTATATGTGCCCTGCAGTAGCTCTGCATGTGTGTATACATGCTTTGAATTTGGATAGCCCGCGTATATACACTTGCTACGGAGGTGAAGTCGCATGTCTGTGTCGAGGCGATATTTTGACAAAGAGAGGCAATCATCCTCTTACCTATCAGAAGCCAGTATTTTTGGTCTCTTCCCTAGTCTCTGTGATCATATTCTATAGCCTAGGTTCAACTATAGCATAGTTTTCTTTTCATCAAAAAGATTTCTTGAGTTTTCTATAATAGAGTTTTAGACAAATCTGTGAGTCTTTTTCGATCAACCTTTTGAGGTTTGGTCAAGTGACTCCCTGCGATCCGCAGTAGGGCCAGAAGTTATTTTGGTTGTTGTTTTGTCTTCACTTTATCTTTTTGTTTACTTTAGAAGAAAGAAAAGGAATCCATTTTTCAATTCTCTTATTTTAAAGCACGTTGAAATTTTTCATTTCTTTGTTTCATTGAGTAGTTGGTTGTTTGCATTAATAATCAAGGAAAAGTTTTGCTTTCATAAGTTCTTGGCTGTTTACTTAGGACAACAAGTAGCTCATAGTTGAGGGAAATCCTGTGATGAGTTTGCTATTCAAAGATCTTAGAAAAAATACTTTGAAAAGTTGGTTAAATAATTTAAAAGAGGAAATATGAATTTGTCAAGAAGAAGTTATTTTGTTTCCATCTTTCTGTTTATCTTCTCTTTCGTCTCTCAAAACTTCACTAGTTTCAATTTCATAACCTTTGACTTAAGACACGCCAAAAAATTAATGATTAATTAAAATCAACTAGACTTTATGTTTTGTAGGGTCCATCAACTAGTCTAGGCTAGAGCCTTGATTTAGGTTGGAGAGGAAACTCTTCAAGGCTGCAAAACATACATAAGAGTCTGTGCTAGGGAGTGTTAAAAGTACAGTATTGTGAAATTTATCTGGGACCCCCCTCTAACACAGGGGCTAAACATGAGGTCATGTGCAGAAAGGTAGCAGAGATAACCCCTCCAAAGCTGGACCAAACGTAGTTGGTAATGCATATAGAGGGCTTGTCTTGGGATTCTATCGATAGCATTTGCCACAAAGCTTCGTGGGTCTCGAATCCATTCGAGATCCTCAGTTGTCTTCCAGACCACTTACTTTCGATACCCTTGACTGGTTTCAGGCTTGATACCCTACTCATTACAGTCCACTCGACTGTCGACTGTACCTGCTTGGTGATTGTTCACGCGCTGGCAACCTATTTGCCTTTGTTTTAGGGACTTACATAGGTGACTGTAGGGGTAGACCGTGGTACCTAGGACAGACATTGGGCCACACTTTGCAGAGTATACCCAGAGGGTGCTTCTGTATTCGAGTTGCACTTGCACCGGTAAGTTTCTTTAATGTCGGTTGTTGTAACTGTTCTTCCAACTAGTTAGTGATTGGTTGTCTTATCTCATAGGGACTTTTTCTAGTGTGTGATTTTCTTGAACAAATAGAAAGCTCTAGTGTGTCATTGATAATCTCACATAGTGGAGGATTAGGAACTTCGCCATTCACGAAGGCTTCTTGGCCTAGCACCGGGTACACTGGAGCCACCCCCGCCATCGCTAAGGAAAAAAATAGACCAACAAGGGTCTTTTGAGGCGACTGGGCACAAAAAACTGTGCTTGACCAACCTCCGAGAGAAGAAATTTCGATTCCAGAGGAACCAACCATTTCAGACCTTGGAGTAGAAGCTCTTGGTCTGTCCGAAACTCTGATCACTGATATTTCAGCACCCATCATCGTACATATTTATCCTTATGAGCGTTAGACAGTGTCACAAGCAACAATGGAAACAAATGCTGCCACTTCTTTCAGGAATTCTCCTATTCCCGCTATGGCTGTCACCATAGGGGGTGTTCCACCTCCTAACCCACTGTCGCTGGCCTGGGTCACCACGGTCTCGACCGCCTCTACATTAAGCAATGGTACGATCCCGTCTATGGCGGTGGCCGCTAATCCTTTCAAACAGAGTGTGACAGGCCCTCCATTCTCATACAAAATGCCTAACTTAGGTACAAGCCCTGTACTTTCCTACTCCACTCTACATACTTTAGGTCTGGGGGAAGGGAGCTCTAACGCTCCTCTGCAAGGATCCATGGGGGGAACTTCAGCTTCCTTTAACACTTTCCCTTATGGAGGAGGTCATATATCTCCTTCATCCCCTTCACTCAGTAGTGCTCACCAGCATTCCACCGGACCGAACACACACCATAGTTCATTTGGAGCAGGGAGTCAAGGAATACCTTCTCATAGCATGCCGGTAGGTTCAACACTGTTTTGTTTGTTCGACGCGTTTGGTAACAACGCTTTATTGTCAGTTTCTTTTCCGATCGGGGGCAATCTCAATTATGGACAACCAAATCCTATGCAGGGTACTATTCCTGCACAGGGGGAAAACCCAAGAATTCCTTCTGCACAAGGACCTTGGAATTCTTGGTAGGGATCAGTTCCCTCATCAGGGATGTCAATTGGGGGAAACCCCTTTCACAACCAATGGAACCCCAGGTAAGGCGTAGGACCTATGCCCATGGGATTGACATGGGGAAACCCTTCCCAAATTCCTTTGAATGCAATGCACGCCCAACCATCTACGTCCTATTTCACGAATAAGCCGATGATGTCTCCACAAATGCATAATCCGTATGTTGGTCATGGCCATGGTTTTTACCAGAACCCTGGCCAACAACCCAAATTTTCCTGGCAACCTGGTGCCAGTCAAACTCCAGGCCCCTTTTTCCATGGTTATAACCAACAACCCAAACTACCGTTTTTGGCAAAGTTGCATTTGCCAGACTTGACAAGGTTGTTGAATGACCCTATCTGTCATGATCCGCATTGGCCTCCTATGCCGACCAAGTTTCCTTCAGACATACCAAAGTTCAAAGCCGAGCCTAACGAAGATCCATGAGATCATGTGACTTCCTTTCACCTTTGGTGCTCATCTAATTCATTGAAAGATGACTCCGTACAATTGTGTTTGTTTCAATGCACTCTCATTGGGAGTGCTGCGAAATGGTACATTGAGCTCGACCGCTCAAGATACTCTTCCTTCGAGGAATTGGCAATGGATTTCTTAAACCATTTCCAATTACCTGTGAGATACGATGTTGACACCGAATTGCTGGCCAATTTCGAACAGACAAAGGCGGACCATATCTATGATCACATCCGAGAATGGAGACACTGGAAGAGTTTGATTAAAGTGCCAGTCCCACCATCATTCCTGCTTGAGTGGTTCCTTAAGTCTTTGGTCCCACAATTATCTGAAGACGTCACAATGTTGGGAGTGTTTTCCAAAGAAGATGAAATCATGAGAGCTCAACAGCTTGAGTCGATTTACTCTCAGTCTGGTTTACTGTATGAAATTTTTCCAAACACGCCGTGGTCAAATATTGATAAAACTAGACAGAGGGCTGGACCGGATGTCAATGGTATTGTTGGTTCAATGCAAACAAATCCCACTGATCATATGACAAAACAATTGTATCAATTGTCGATACAACACACAGTGGCTAGCCATACCACTGGTCCGACTTCTCCCCCTACCCAAACGTCAGATGTACACAGTGTGCAATCGATAAATCTGAAGGCCACCCAACAACCTGATGGAAAGAAGAAGCAATGAAATAAGGGTAAGGGGGATAAGAAACCCACTAATAATGCTGGTGGGGGAAATACCGAAAAGATGAAGTCAAAGTATAGCCTGCTGTGTTAATGAACCCATTTCAACATGGGCAAAATTTAACTCAAGCCTATACAAGCACGAAAGGGGGAAGCCAAGGACCCCCTCCATCTTCGAGTAATCCTTCATCCACAAATGTGTATATGATGAAAGGTGATGCCTATATATCGACTAGAGAACATGAATACAAAAAGCCAAGCACCTATGAGAAAGGTAAAGAAGCTGAAATCCCATCTCTTCATCTCCAAATCGAGAAGACGTTGGGAGAAACAATGACACGCATCCCAAAAGGTGCATTCAAGAAAGATTCTCACAACCCAAACGCAAGGGCAGACCATAACTACTATGTGGTGGAGGATTTGTCTCAAACCCCTTGTGCGATGTTTTCTTTGGAGGTCCTCTAGAGCTGCCCTTCCCAGAGAAAGGCTTTGTTAGCCACTGTAGGATCCACTTAGACTTGTAATATAGGTACAATCATGCTTGATATGATCGACTTAAAACCTCGTCTCCATTACCATGTAGCGTTCCAGATAGTAGTGGCTTACACCACGAAAAACTTTTACTTGGAACATTTTCCGCACAGTGGTTGATGAGGGTACCTCGACATGCATAATGTCTATGGCGTGTTGGAAAGCCATTGGCCATCCCGCTTTGTCTCCGTCACCTACTCTTCTTACTGCTTTCGACAGTCATTCGTTCCAACCACATGGCATCATCCCCTCTTTCCTCGTGCAGTTAGGAGGGAAGACCATGTGTGTCGAGGTTGAAGTGGTCGATGCGTCTCTCAACTACAATCTCTTGTTAGGAAGGAGTTGGACCCATGCCATGCAAGCAGTGGTCGCTACAGTTTTTTGGATCTTTTTGTTTCCACATGAGGGCCAGATCATGACCATTGATCAATTGTCTTTCTCCCATCCCGACCCTTCATTGGGGGCATCCATGGTCCCAATGATTGATAACCCTCAACCTGGCATCATCAACATAGGGGTTGGTTTGTGCCCACCTTTGATGGGTACTTTCGATTACCTGCCTCCTTAAGGCAATGTTAAGTTCATATTAGACCACCATAAGGTTGATATTTTTCAGGTCTCGTCGTTTCGTACGAATTACTTCAATGATCCATGAATTCTTCCTTCCCCATCGGCCATGATGGAAGGGACAGGGCACCATGGTATGGCCATGCCCTTGGCTATGACAGAAGTTGTGTACTCTATAGTCCAGCAAGCTTCCGCCAACTCTGATTCGACTCCCACACAAGAGTTATATCCGATGTTAGAGACTAGTTGGGATCATGATTCCCTTGCTAATACTGATTCTTTAGACTTAGTCTTTCCCTTAGACGAAGCGATTATTGAAGAATTGACTAGTCCGAAAAACCCCTGAGACGATCTCCATCACATATCTTATTTCCTCCCAGAGTTAAGAAGAATTGAAGTAGGGGAATTCACTTTGAATATCACTGGAGATAGGTCTTGTCTTATCAATCCCTTGGCTACGCAAACTGTTTATGCCAAGGGTAATATGACAACTATTGCTGAAACTGTACATATTAATATCTCCATAACCCCTGGCATCATGGATAATGTTTTCGTCGGAGCTACTGTTCCCCTGAGGAGATTCGAATCTACATAGATTTATTTAAAGAATTCCGCGACGTTTTTGCCTGGTATTATGAGGAAATGCCAGGCATTGATCCAAATATTGTTGAACACAAAATCATGACTTATCCTGACGCTAAACCGGTCCGGCAGAAGCTTCATCTGGTTAATCCTAAGAAGGCAACAACTATTAAGGTTGAAGTAGAGAAACTTCTCAAAGCAGGTTTTATCTACCCTGTCCATTTGACCCAATGGGTGTCAAATCCCATGTCGGTCGACGAAAAATAGGGTACAATTCACGTATGTACAGACTTCCGTGATTTGAACAAAGCCTGTCTAAAAGATAATTTCCCCACACCATTTATTGACCAGATCATCGATGAATGCGTAGGTTGCAAGGCCTTTTCTTTCATGGATGGTTTTTCAAGATATAATCAGATACAAATCAAACCTGAAGACCAACACAAAACAACTTTCATTTTTCCATGGGGTACATTCGCTTATGGTAAGATGCCTTTTGGTCTGAAAAATGCTGGAGCTACCTTTCAACGGGCCATGTCTTTTTCTTTCCATGACCTTAAACATATATTCGAGGCCTACCTAGATGATTTAGCATCACAATCTCGTAAGAGAACTGATCATCCCACACACCTCCGACTTATCTTTGAATGATGTCCCTACTTCTAGATTCTCTTGAATCCAAACAAATGTAGTTTTTGCATGACGTCGGGCCATCTGCTAGGTTTCATAGTTTCGACAATATGGATCATGGTCCATCCTCTCAAGGTTGAGGCAATAGTTCAATTTCCTCCCCCACGTACAATCCTTCAACTTCAGAGTTTACAGGGAAAAGAGAATTTTTTACGACGTTTCATCGCAAATTATGCCGAGATCACAAAGGGCTTTATGCGTTTACTGAAGAAGGACGTTCCTTTTCATTGGGATGAAGCCACTCAATGCTCTTTCGAAGCGTTGAAACGTGCCCTCACCACTACCCCTTTGCTTTGACCACCCAATTATAATAAAGATTGCTTATTGTACTTGGCCACAACAAAGTCAACCATCGGTATGGTCTTAGTTCAAGAGGATGATTTTCTCTTAGAATATGTGATTTATTACTTGACCCGAGGCCTGGTTGGACCGAAACTCAATTATTCCCACATTGAAAAACTTGTGTTGGCAACAGTTCATGTTGTCCAACGGTTCCGTCATTATATATTATTTTGCAAGACCGCCATCATTTCCATTTTGAATGCATTTCAATATGTGTTGACACGATGGGTAATTGGCGGAAAGATCAATAGATGGATAGTTCTCCTCTAGTAATTTGACTTAGATTTTGTTTCGGCGAAATCCAAAAATTCACTGGTCTTTGCGGAACTCATCTCGGAACTTCCGGTCGAGTCAGGTGATGTTATGCCCGAAGAGTCGCCTATTCAAGGAGACAGGTTTTTGATCGCATATTTGTACCCCTAGTATGGAGATATACTGGTCTATATCCAGACTTTGAAGTGCCCCGCATCTACTTCTCATGATGAGCATCGCCACATATGCCATCAGACTAAGAAATATCTCATACTCGAAGATACTTTGTATCATCGAGGTGTAGATTTCATCCTTTGCCGATGCCTCACTCATGAAGAAGCATAAATCATGCTTAATGATTTCCATACTAGAGCATGTGACGGTCATTTGTTTGGGTTGGAAACAACCCAAAAGATTCTACAAGCCAGTTACTTCTAGCCGACATTAATCAAAGATTGTATTGAATCAGTCAAGAAGTGCCACCCGTGTCATATCTTCACTCGAAAGAATTAGGGCACACCCCTCTCCCATGTTTCCCATAATCACCATGGGTTCCTTCACCAAGTGGGGGATTGATTACACTACATGCAACCCTCCTTCAGTAAGGGGTCACCATTATATCATTGTAGCCGTAGAATACTTCACGAAGTGGGTCAAAGCTATGCCAACGTTCAAGGATGATGGAGAGACTGTAACTCTCTTTTTGTTCAACCAGATCATAGAAAGGTTTGACGTCTTGAGAGATATTTTCATTGACCATGGCAGTCAGTTTCAGAACACAATGATGTCCGAGTTAACATAAAATCTTGGGTTGAAGAAAGAACATTTGTCACCCTACTACCCACAAGAGAATGGTCAGGTGGAAGCTGTAAATAAATCTCTTAAAACCATCCTACAACGAATGATCAATTCGACCAAGTCAAAGTGGCATTTGATGTTATACTCGACATTATGGGCCTACCGGATGTCTGTTAAGATTGCAACCGGTTTCTCACCTTTCCAACTCGTTTACGGGCTAGAAGCAGTCTTGGATATTGAGTGCCAGATCCCATCTCTAAAGTTGGTAGTATAGTTATTGCCAGACACTTCACCGCTTGAAGAGAGTTTATTATACATTGAGTAACTCAATGAGTAGCGTCGTGATGCGGCCTTGGCCAATGAGGCTCACAAACAAAAATTCAAGTGTCAGTATGATCAGTCTGTTCATCCTCAGATTTTATCTGAAGGCGACCTTGTCCTAGTCTATGACCAAGATAATGACCCCCTGGGGGCAGACAAGTTCAAACCCATGCCGTTCGAACCTTTCATTGTAAAAGAGGTTCTTAAAAAGGGCGCTTATCGTCTAGTAGACTTTGAGAGAAATTCTTTGGCGGAGCCTAGAAATGGGCTCTACCTCAAGAAGTATTACTCATAGGTGGGTCACCTTGGGTAACTTTTTGTAACATATGTATAGTTCGTGTACATTTGCGTTTTTTAGTTTTTGTCTTTTTGGTTTTGTGGACGTGTCATTTTTGATGTCATATTTTTCACTGTGGTAGATGTCAAGTGAATTAGAGGTGTTTGTTGGGTTTGCGGACGATTCTAGCCGACACACTCGGAGGCTTGCTTCCGCGGCTTGGGTGATTTTTACACCTCAAGGACATCTACTATCTTCAGGAGGTATCTGTTTAGGTGACACCACAAACAATGTCGCCGAATACAGTGTTGTTCTAGAGTTGCTTCGTGACGCTTTGTCGCATGGTATCTCTCGCCTCTAGGTATATTTAGACGCTCAGCTGGTTGTGTCTCAGTGAAATGGAGTTTACCACATTTACGATCCTACTCTACACCGACGGTTACTTAGGGTACATCTCTTAGAATGAAGCTTTGATTACATTATGTATATCCATGTTCCTAGGAGATTGAATCAAGTTACAGATGCTCTAGCTAATCATGTATTATATTGGCATATTGCACACATATGAGAAAACTATACACACGCACATGAAAATACATTTGTAAAGTATATGTAATCCATAAGACATAAAAAGACATAAAAATCCATATATAATATCAAAAATATCAGAGTACATGGGTGGGCGCAAGTGCCTCAAAAATACATCCAGTAAAGAGTCACATGGCTTATGCCCTAAAAAATATACAAAAGGTTCCCTCAGCATGTAGGTAGTCTAGCCTAACTAAGGATGGGGCCTGTTGGCCCTATTGTACTGAACAACAATGTTTTCCAAAAGCCGGAAAAGCTGGACCAAAGTCTGTGGCACCCCAACTACGTGAGGCTGCATAGATGGCGACAGATCCTTGATCTTTTCCATGGGGACTATGTGAGTGACCGAGGTAAGGTTACACTCTACCCATCTCAAAACTCTCTTAGCCTCACCAGCTAGAGGTCCCCCTGCTACTGCTGGTCCACTGGCTGTGACTGGTGCGGCCTCTAGTCAAGGATGTCACCTGGTCCTCGCAAAGTCTGCTGGATGCACCAGCCCCACATCTACACATAACAGACACATATCTGTTAGATACTCTGATATATAAAAAAATGATATATATAAAAACAACATAAAAATTAAATAACTTTGAAAAGCAATCTTACCTAGCTCTCCTCGTACCACTCTGGGAGGTACACCCATGTCAGGGTCCTTGGAAAAGTCAATTCCGGCATAGGGATATTCCTCTATTGCTGGAATTTGCTGAGACCACCAATCAAAAAACTTGTCATCGAAGGCCTCGATAGTCTTCCCTCCCCCCTGTCGCAGCAACGACATCGCCCATCTGTTTATTGCTGGAGAAGAGGCTACATGCCCTCGTACAATCTCCCTCGGACTCAGAATAGGCACCCTCTCGAATAAGAAAGCACAAAGGATAGTACCAAACCCAAAGTTTCTGTGCCTCCGCATTCAACACTCTATCAACTGCCTTTTCATGCAGTCTAGTAACGTAGTACTCTAGTAAAAAAATTGTGCATTTAAGCACTGAACCACACAATTCACGTGCGCCTGAGAAGCCTGGTGTAAAGTTGTGGATCCAGTAATTCACCCAATGAGTAGAACTATCGCTTTCAATGATAGGTTGCTGATCTTATGAACCAACACTTGAGTGCCCACCATGTCAGTACCTGCCTCACAATGGAGGTTAATCAACTCCGCTATGTTGTGAGGCCCGGAAGGAAAAGTGCGAAGGTTGACTGGTTCCCCTCTCCTTGAGAGGCTAGTCAGAAAGTAGATATCTTCAGTCATTGGAGTCAACGACTTCCCCTCAAGCATGAATGCCTCCGCATCCGGGTGCCAGTAATCGATCAAGGCATTCATCATCCTAGGTTGTGCTCGCATAAATGCATTCTGGAAGAACTTAAATAAGCCACATTGAGCTAGTGCAACTACAACATCACGGTCATATGAGACCATAGCATCAAAGTCCTCATGCTCTCTCTCCCTCCAGTGAACATACATCCTGCAATTGACAAGTCCAGGGGGGATTAGCCCTTGCATTTTTGAATTTTCTCCTATGTTGGAGGGTATACACGGGATGTAATGTAGACAATCGCATATGCCTGCATGCAGTATTTTCTCTACATGCAGGCATATGCTAGTTTTCATAAGACAACTCGTGTATACGTAGGGCCGACCATTTTAAAGGTCAAAGCCCCCCCCCAAAAAAAAAAAGAAATGCTTAAATGAAGTATTGAGATGCAAGGGGGGTTAGTATGTACTTACTTGGTCGAATCAGAAGTTTGTTCCATCCACTGAAGCTCCCAGAATCAACTCTTTTGTCAAAGGGGTGTTTTTGGCTCCACAGTCAATTTCTCAATTAACAATGGTGATAAAGAGCTGCCAGCTTCTATTTATAGATTTTTTGGCCCCTTTTTGTCATTTTTTGGACCCTTTTTGTCATTTTTTCTAAATTGAAAATCATTTAGTATGGTTCAGGAGTTTTCTATGGATTGTTACGATAAGTGTTACTTTGGGTATTGGGAAACTTTTTGGATATTTGGGTCTTTTTAAAGGTCCTTTGGTAAAAAGGCGTTTTTCCAACTTGTTGCATTTAAGTTAGGATTCCACCTCCACTTTTTTCATCTCATTGTCTTTATCACCACGCCATAGTATCGACGCCACCAAGTTGTGACATAGAACCCTCATTGCTACTTTATAAGTGTCGTAATTAAGTGGTAGAGCCTACCGTAACATGGATGCCCTAGGTAGATCCTGGTTGCATTTTGGTATCCCTGCCGTCACTAATGACTATAGGCTCGGGAGTCCTTATTAGTTTTTCCTTATTAAAAGTTTGAGCCTCATTTGCGTGATTCATTATCACTATTGACCTCACCCTCGGGACTCCCAAAACATGTCGGGTATTCTTTTAAGCCCTTTTCAGACCCTCTAAAAATGAAAAGATTGTCGAGCGACCTTGTTGATCTTCACGCTCGCTAAACTGAAAATTTGAAGGCACGTCTGTTCGACGGTAGTTTACCCCTTTTTCGGTCTGGATGGTCAACTGTACAAACAAAGGTATACTCTAGGAACTTCGGTTCCCTAGAAGAGTATTCTCAGGTATGATTTAACCCTTTTTTGGGCCCGAGGGACTAAATTTACAAAAAAGGAACCCCCACGGAGTCCATAGTTAAGCTCTTTTCAGACTCCCTAAAATTGAAAAGATCACTGAGTGACCTTGTTCTTTCACACTCATTAAAATGGTCCAGAAGAACATTCCTGACAGAGTCCATAGTTAATCTTTTTTCAGACTCCTTAAAATTGAAAATTTTTCCAAGTGATCTTGTCTTTATCACACTCATTAAAATGGTTTTGAATAGACGTATGGTCGGTGCTAGTTTACCCCTTCTTCGAACTGACTAGACTATCTTTGAAAAAGGTACCTCAGTGGAGTCTTCTTTTATGCTTTTTCAGACTCTCTAAATATGAAAAATTGCCGATCTTACCTTCTCTAGGCTCATTAAACTTACATCGAAGGACGTTACCATTGTGTGTCTTATTAATCACGTTTGCATACCCACATATTTGGCCTAATGCCAAATCCATGTTTCTCTTGACTGAACCATCTGAAGCATGCCTTATACGCAAGCCCTGTAGCACTTTGCCTCTGCATCTTGACACCTTGGCCCACAGAGGATTTTTCCCGAGTATCCTCTTCTTGCATATGTCACTTTGCTTTGAGCATCCACGTGTTCCTTGTGCTTGAAACTAGTATGTCTGTGACACTTGATCCTCCCTTGTAATGTAGAATTATTTCATTCTTTTTCAAGCTTTCCGCAATTATTGAAAAAGACAAAAAAATCAAATATACCCCAAAAAGAGGAAGGGAAAAGTATTTTCTTTTTTAGTAGAACAATCAGTCTCCCTAGGACAAAGCACATCCTTTCATTTGTTTGTCAAGCCCTGGGATTTAATATGACCTTAGGAAGTTGTTCTCGGTACATAGATTTGTGTCCTCATCCATTTGGTTATTCTTCCAAACATATGGAGAGTTTGTGTTGCCTCCTGCATTGTGAACTTATGTCAACATCATGCTGCCTGAGTCTCATCATTTGTAGTGCTATTGTCCAAGGGAAGTTTTTACCAAGCTTGAGTCGGCCCCTCTACATATTGTCACTTGCCCTCATGCTCGACCATCTTGAAATCCCAATCAAGTATTTTTTCGAAGTCCATGAAGCCCCCAACCTGATCATCAAAATCCTCTAGTCCGTTTCTGACAAGTCATTGAAGACCTCTGGGTAGTGAAGTAGTACACTCATATTACACTCCTACCCAATTTGTGAAGATTTTGAAGCTATTGTTCAAGCTCTAAAGGCCTCATCTCTAGCCATCAGGCCTTATTCGCTTCTTGAAGATGGATACTATACATGTATATCTTTTTTATTTCGAGATGTAGATCTGTTGTGTATTGCTTGCAGCTACACTTTATATAGTTATATGACATGGATCTACAGTGTATTTGATTGGTAGCCATGATTTTATTTCATTCCAAGCATGGGTATGCCCACCTCGACGAGACCATTGTTATTTTGGAGATGGAATCTCCAGAAGTCTGGTCCCTGGGCTCACTTGTTTCGTATGTTGGTGAAGATTGATAATGTATTTCGGCCATCAGATTCTCTTCTGACCTCACACATTAGGGGGGCATCTGTTATAACCCTAATTTGTACCAGATATTTTTACCTATCATCAGGCCATCTCATTTTACATATTTTGACAAACCACTATTGAACATCTCTTCTTAAAAACACCCTTTTTTAAGGCACACACGCCCTGCTCCACTACAACACACGTGTATACACTGGCTATCCCACTACAACCCACGTATACCTACAAAAACATGAAAAAAAGGAAAGTTGCAGATAGAACTCACATTTTTGGGTAAGTTGCCTAAACCATTTGACCGTCCATAGAAGGTCACTCGTCCAAACACCTAGCCCTTTCTAGCCTATAAAACAAGGGTTATGGGTCCCATTTGGAAAGAGAAAATAAGAGTAAAGAAACTCTACCCGATTTTTCATTCCCATTGTCCCAAACTTTTGCAACCATTGTTTGAAGAGAAGCATATATGAAAGTGGTTGGAGTACAGTTGAAGAGGATCCCAGGACCAGATTCGAGGAGTAGTGGGTGATCTCACTATTGTAAGGTATTCTTGTGAGATTAATAAAATAAGTACTTTTCTCGTCCCGCCATATGAGGTGTTTAATGTTTAATATTGATTATATTTTGATAGAATATCTAACCCATTAGTTCATAGATCAAATGCATGCTTGGAGTTCTTTTTTTTTTTCTGTTTATGAATGTAGGTCAGCTTTTGGAGGAAACTTGCAGTGAAGGAACAACCGAAAGCAAAAGGATCTACATCAAACGTGGAAGTCAAGGTATAGTAAATTGATCCCTTTATCTTTGTATTTACATATGAATAATGGGGTTTATGATTGGGATGATGGTAAGAAGTAGGAGACTTTAGGTCATTTCTACATGCATTACAGAACCCTTAATGCTAGTCCATAGGGGGATTTCCCACCCACAACACAAGTGTTAAAGATAGTAGGAGGAGCACCACAGGGTATGTTTTTAATATAGGGGGAACAACAATAAGTTGGATTTCGAAACTGCAAAAGGTTGTTTCAATTTCAACAACAGAGGTAGAGTATGTTGCTGCTACAGAGGCTAGTAAAGAGATGATTTGGTTACAAAAGTTTATGGAGGAATTGGGAAATAAGCAAGAGAATAACAGGTTGTACTAGGAAAGTGAGAGTTCCATTCATCTTGCAAAGAAATCAACCTTCCATTCAAATACTAAGCATATACAAATCAGGTACCATTTCATATGATCTGTTTTGGAAGATGGATATTTGAAGCTGAAAAATATACACACTAGCCAAATCCTACAGACATGTTAACAAAGGGAGTAACTAGGGAGAAACTTAGTTCCTGCTTAGTTTTAGTTGGTATTCAAGCATGAATATGAAGATAAAAAATTTTCCAGGTCCAAGAAGGATCATAGTCCAACATATACATCGGCTGTGGAGTTGTTAAGATCAGTCTCTGAGTGGGAGATTGTTGGTTGTGGAGCCTGATTATCTTCCCAATTCATAGGTCTTTGTTTTTAGTTGTGTTTATACCCCATGAAAACTTTACACCCTGGAAGAATGTACACTCCTCCATGCGGGGGAGTGTAGGGGGGGGTACCCCCCCTGCAGGGTCTGGGGGAAAGAGGGCCCCCGAAGGAAAAAATGCATTGTAAATGTATATTGTAATTTCATAGTAAATCTGGACCGTTCATTATAAGGTCATAGATCTGATGGTATAAGTTATGTTAGGATTTTTTTCCTTGAAGGTAACCCTCTTTTATGTGGGAAATTTATTGCGGCTATGGATCATTGTGAATATTGTATTTTGAGAGAGGAGATTGTGAGAGAAAAAAGAGGAAGTTACAACGGGTGTGCTGTATTTTGTATCCCTTCATTTGTTGGATAATAGTAAAGGAAGGACTTGTGAATTTCTCTGGTGGACGTATCCCACATTGGGTGAGCCACATATATCTGTGTCTCTATTGTATTGTGTATCTTCTATGTTTTATTTCCGCACTTATTTTATTTTATTGCTCTGCGATCCTGTTTTTCTAACACTAAGTGTTGAGAAGTCTCAGACTCATGAAATTTAGGGTCGTAGAGTTCCACTTGTTGGCACAGGATCAAACCCAGGTTTCAGTTCCAAGAGTGCATCAACAAGCCCTAAATACTGGCCCTTTTGGCTACACTTGCAAAGAAGATGTAGTCTCACCCGAAGTAGCTATGGGGGGGTTGCAGGACATAAGTGTCTACAACCAAGGGGAATATCAAGTGGATCCAATACCAGAACAATACAACATGCATGTATCACTTATCATCTTAGATATACTCCATACACCTATCATATCTATCACAACAATGCAAGAATAATATATCAAGGAAAAATAACACAACATCAATCAAACACACAAGAAAAATACACGTGGTTCACCCTCTCTCTAGGGCTACATCCACATAACTGTTCTCTATAATATATTAAGATGAAAGCATATAGTTCTGATCTACGCTCTTAACCAACAGATCTCTCTCTTCTCTCTATCTCTCCCCCTTCCTGCACACCCAGCTGCAGGGTTGATCTTCGCACCTAGCTGAAGATCTTGCAATACCAGAGGGATCTCACACTTATCACTTCTCTCTCATACAACAATCATCTCTCACAACATACCAACAAAAACTATATCGAGTAACTTGAACCTCAACCAACACTCTTCTCTCATATAGGTTCTTATTTATACATTACAATAACTTACCGACATCCGTAGGTCGAAACCTAGGTGTCCAAAACCCTAGATACCAAAACCCTAGGTGTCTAACCCCTAGTTCAACTTGACCCATGTTTTCAGGGCTTCGCCACTTGTCTTTCCTTCCTTCTCACACGATGCTTCAAAGAATTTAACAATGGATTTTTCCACTTGCTGATTTTTCCACGATCCTTCTTCCTTGCTGATCTGTCATCCTCAATCTCCTCGTCCAACGACTTGCTTTCTCAGGATTTGCTCCATCTTTTCTATTCTTTTTCTCCAACTCAGTAACAATCACTGTGTCTTCCGCGTAGTTCACATTTCTCCTTTTCTTCCTTGATATTTGTTGGGTATGTGTTATATTCTTTGCATGTGTGTGTGTGGGTGCATCAGATACGACAACTGTGTCTTTGTAAATTAATCCCGGATTAAGGGATTAGGGTTTTGGTATCTACGGAATACCTAAAAACATTGTATATATTGTATGGCGAATGGTGAAATTTGATATAATGAAAAAGAAAGGTTTTCCCGGTTGAGGGTTTCCGGTAAAGATCTCTGTGTATTCTGTGTATGAGCCATTGATTAATTTCTGTATTGCTTAAGAATATATATGCATTGCTTTACTTCGCAGGTTTAAAACTTACATGTGGTATCAGAGCACGTTTTTGTCTTCAGAGGGACGCCTTTGTTGCTGAGGGTTTGGCTCAGTCTTAACAGATCAAGTTTATCTTGGGTCTGTGATAAACCTGGGTTCAGTGGGAGCTTTTGCAGAGGATATTTTAGTAAAGTAAAAGGAATGGCGAGCTCATCTAGAATCGAGATAGAGAAGTTCAATGGTAAAAACTTTGAGCTATGGAAGCTCAAGATGGAGGACCTTCTTGTAGACAAAGAACAATGGATCACTGTGGATCCTGGCACACAGCCTACTGGTACACCATCTACAAGCACACAGGCTACTGGTACACCTCCTACCAGTCCACAAACTACTAGTACACCAGTTACTGGTATGTCCAAGGAAGATTGGGACAAGTTGGACATAAGAGCAAGGAGTACCATTCAACTCTGCCTGGCAGATTCAGTGTTGTTGAATGTCTCGGGAGAATCTACAGCCAAGGAACTATGGGATAAGTTAGGGAGTTTGTATCAATCAAAGTCCCTAGTAAACAAGTTGTTTCTTCGAAAGAAGCTGTATCATCTTAGGATGGAAGATGGAGATTCTGCGATAGAACATATAAATGCCTTTAATACTCTGGTAAGTCAACTTGGATCTGTTAATATTACGATTGCAGAAGAAGATAAGTGTATTACTTTGTTATGTTCTTTGCCAAACTCTTGGGATAATCTGGTTGTAGCAATAGGTAGTACCACTCAACCT